>PVJO010021830.1:0-29082 GCA_004026905.1 Hystrix cristata | reverse complement strand
GAGGGCTAGGGAGAACACCCAGGGGAGGCCCGAAGTGGAGACACAGAGTCTGCCAGATAGGCCCAGTGGTGGCTACTGTCAGAAAAGTAGATTTCGCCTGGGTGGAACTTGCTGAAATCTGCCCTCCAGAACCTGCCATAAATCCTCTCTCCAGAGTAACAGAAAAAGCTGTTTACATGGAGCAGAATGGCTGGAAGTACTGGGGTTACTATTAGGAGCTACTCGCAAGCCAGAGGTGCTGCTGACCAGTATGCTCACTGGAAGGTCACTTCAAGAGCTGGGCCTGGGCAAGCTGCCTGCATAGCAGCCAGTGAATGTTAGGGAAGCCGCCCGCACCACAGAACCTGGAGCTGGGGAAGCCTGTCCCATTGCGACAGTCTCCTAAGTGAAAGAATACTCCAGAACCAGCAAGGGAAACTCCTTCCACTTTCTCTTCGGCCTTCTACTGACAAGGTTGAAGGTCATGTCAACTGGAAGAAAAAAATTCTTATAGAATGGTACCCGCTTCCCCTGTCATAGATCAGGTGACCAAGCATGCACCGGAGCTAAGAGGCAATGTATCTGCAGCTGGCACAGTCCACTCCTGCTCATCTTCCTTATGCACACTTCCAAGTAGATTAGATATAAACCCACAGATCAGCAAAGCAGTGAAAGAGCTCTCTATTTCTATCTAACAAGAGGCAGCTATCTATCTCACGTGTGAGCAAGACCTTGCTACAAAGTGAGGGGGCACACGGCCCCAAGATTCACTGTATCTTTCTCAAGCTAGAAATTACTCCTCAATTCAGTCACAGTCCACTGAGTATTCTGCTGCTGAAGGCTAAATTGTTAACTTCGGAGCACTTGCATATAAAATAAAAAATGGGGTAAAAGGAAAAGAAAGAAGAAAGTGGTTAGCACAAATAAGTACACACGGACATACTGTAAGAAAAATGGAAACATGCAAAGCTGCTACAGGCCTCACTTGTCTAATGAGTCAAGAGACCATAATTGACATGGGTGGTTGCTTTCCTTTACTGCTCACTCCATATCCCCCATCTGCTTCCAATCTCAGCCCAATCTCTGGTAGTCAGGATTGTTTATGTGGGGAGGGACCTAAGCCTTCACTGCTGAGTGGCTGGCCGTCCTGCCTCTATTTGGCAGGGAGTAGGTGGCCGCTTTAGTTTCCCACTGCCCTTTATTATAAGCATGGAGGCCTGTGGGAGCGACAGCACCTTATCCAGTGGTCCCAGGCTCAAAGCACATTCTGCAACCTGCAAGAGGGAACCCTGTCTCTCTAGGGTGTTGTCTCCCCATGTGCACCACATCCGTGGCTCTGGAAGCCATACCACATAGTGTCTGGTAAAGCGGTTATCAAATCCTGGGGACTGGACATGAGCCTGTGGCTGATCTCCTTTGTTGACCATGAGCTCCTTGGTCAGAAGCAAAGCCGTGGGGAGTGCCATGATGGTGAAAAAAGCATTCTGGGAGTTCATAGATGCTGGCTCTAGAAGAGAAGTCTTGGGCAAAAGAGGTAAATCCATATCCAGAGCTTTTGTCCATTACTCGGAGAATGAGTCTCTATGTCTTCTGTAATGAACAGGTCTCATGCAAATTGGCCTCAGAGAGCTTGTGGGTTCCCTGGAAATCATACCATATCAGGCCCTGGTGTTGGCCTGTACTGCTGGTACATTAGGAATTGCTAAACTAGCCGGATCAGTCTTGGCCGGGGAAGCCCATGCCAATGGGTTTATGCCCAGCCTCTATCCATGCTACCAGGGTCACTCTCTCCATGTTGAACAAACACTGGGGTGGAAATTCATTCTGCCCACCTGGCTATTAGAGACTCCATCTTCAGTGAGCACCCTGGGCTCACATGGGGGACAAATAGCCTCGCTGTGTGTGCCACTTCTAAGGTCCAGTCACACACCCCTTCCCCAGCCTGCCCCATTTCTAGGCTCCGTACTGTTTCTTCAAGTTCCTGACTGTCCAGCTATAGGCAAGCACATGTGCATCCATATAAGTCCTGCACTTGGCCTCTCCTCACTCCAGACACAGTGAACAAGCAAGGGTACGCTTAGAATGCCAGGAGGACTTTCTTTCACCACAGCCCTTCGGGGTCCCCTCTGTGTGTGGCCACAGTGGGCAGGATCCATGTTAGGGCAGCATGCACACACTGTGCACACTCTGTAGACCAAACTCAAGGTCGTTCCTCCTCATCAGCTGGCCATGAGGAACAGCCTGGGAGAGGAAGCCGTACAGCAGAAGTTGGCCACAAACGTCTGAGCCACTCACCCATGGAGCTTGCTTGTACCCTCCACACCTGCCTGATCCCCTTTCTTAGGCACCTGTGTGGACTCGCCTGGGGACCAAACTGCCAAGTTCATGATGGGCAGCACAGGTTTCATGGTCACCTAATGTCTCAGACTTAGATGCTCTCTCTCTACCAAGGCCGGGTAGGGAGTCAGCAGCCATTTCTCAGAAGGAACAGTGGTCCGTGGAAGAGGGCATGGGCTTGCTCTGGACTCTGTCCTGTGGCTGCCCTGTCGGTGTTGGCCTCAGGCTCCATGCAGCATCCAGTTTGCCACACACTCTGAGGATCACATGTCCTAAGTCCCAAGTGGCAAAGCAGCAGCTACTATGTTCTGATCTTGCTGCCCTGGTAGCTCATCACTACCCACCTCCCATTTGCACCTGTCTGACAAAGACAGCAAAAGTATCTGCCACACACAGCTCCTCAGGCCTGGGCAGCTTGTCACCAGAACACTGCAGCAATGTGCCCATTTTGTGAAATGTCCCAAAACCCAGTTCTTTGCTGACGATCACATATACATCAGGGGACTTGCTCAGCTCAGACTGCACAGCTGCAGGTCCCAGGTGCCTCCTCTCAGGCCTGCAAGGACTGGGAGAGTTGCTGCGCCAGGCCGGAGTGAGAAATGTAGACTGTATTCAAGTTCTTCTAGTTTACAAGGCTCCATTCATTCATTCTCCTACCTACCCCACCCACCCACCTGTCTCCCCACTCATCCACCCACCACCCATCCACCATCATCTGATGAGTAGCTACTGTGGGCAGACTTCCCACTCCCCTCCTGTTTCATGACCTATTAACTCCACGAATGAAGCTGCTCTATGTGGAACTCTGAAGGAACAAGGAGCACCCCCGCTCTTCCAGAGGTGCTCCTGAGGTGTCCCATGGCAACCCCTCTCTACCCCCTCATCCCCGCAGACTCTGCAGGTGGCTCTGATTGGCCTTAGTGGCTCCTGCTGACAGGCCGTGTGTTGGGAACCTGGGGAAGGTCTAATTAATTATGACTGGCACCTTTGCAGATGTCTGCCATGTGACACCTGCTCTGTGATAAAAGGTTCCCATAATTCTGTTTGAGCAGCATTTTCCAAGCAATATGTTTGCCTGTTGGACAACCAGGAAAACAGTTTATTTTCCAGACACTGCCTGGAGTGGGTTGGCTGGGACTTGGCCCAATGTACACTCCCCCCGGAGGGTCTCAGGTGGTGCCAGAGCTGGGGGACAGCTGTGCAGTCCCCAGGCAGGCTTCAGGGCAGCAGAGCAGCTGCCAGGGGATGAGCAAGGTGTTTACAGACAGCAGGAAGGGCACAGATGCTGCAGTGGGTCTAAGGAGAGTAGCAGATCTGCACTGATTTAATCTGCATGCCACCCTGAGAGAGGACCAGTGTCACCCCAACTGAGATCTGTAACCTTCAGCTCAGAGACGGGTAGTGATGCGCTTGGGTCACCCCACCTTCACTGTCTGCTGCAGCCTCTTGGCCTGCCCAGTGTTCTCCATTCGAGCCTCTATCAGCTGCTTGCTCTCTCCCTACCTCAGGGTCTCCCGGTGTGCCTCAGAGTGGAGGAGGGGCTCATAAGCATGCAGACTCGAAGGCCTTCCCCAGAAACCAGAGCCACATCTCCAGAGAGACCAGGGAATCTGTGTTTACCGTCTCCCAGGCCATCTGACCTGCTCCAACACCCCCAGGTATCACCATCCCAGGAGTTCCCTCCTTGCTGCTCTCCCAACCCTCCCATCTGCACCAGGCCAGACTGACTTTGCCCACACCCTGCCTGTCTCCACCATTAGCCCGGCACTGCTGCAGCCTGAAGCCCACCACCTGGCCACCAGTGTCAGGCCCCTGCCTATGCCCCCAGCCCTGTCCCATCCCCTGGAATGCCATCCCAGAGCCCCAAGAATACAACAGCACAGTCTCTGGAGGGCCTGGTGGAGCCCTGCAGAACTTCTCACACTGCAGCCCAGAGGCACTCAGGGGTAGGCCAGGTGGCTGTGGGGTGGGGGCCAGCCGCGAGACCTCCCCAGCTAACCCCTGCTCCGTCCCAGCTAACCCCTGCTCCGTCCCCACGCAGGGTCCAGACACAGGACCTGCACCCCTGCTGAGCTGCAGGAGCCCCAGCAGTTAGGGCTGGGCTGTGACTTTGTTCTTCCCTGACAGCTCCCAGGGCCTCCAGGCCTGTGAGTGGTTCAGTGAGAGACAAAAAATCAGCTGCCAACTTTTGCCTCTAACTTTCCATTACCAGGAAGCAGGGGTCTTGTGGGACGTTCTGGAACCACCGACTTTGTTCAAAGTCTCCGAATGGTTATGTTTGCTGAAAGCTGAATTCGTACCAGACTTACACAACATCTGCATGCTCTCATTTAACCGTCGAGACAGCCACACAGGTGTGTTGCTCTTTCCACGTATCAGTGAGGACACTGAGGCACGGGGAGGTTTGGCTCTGAAGCCTCATGAGGCTCCTGGCAGTCACCGCAGCTGGGACAGCGCAAAGAGCAAACCTGGGGAGAAAACTCACCTCCGGAGGTCAGACAGGGTCAGTCCCAGCTTTGCCGGTTGGTGCCCCGCAACTTTACTCTGCACATCGAGTGGCACCTACACTTCCCGTGGGAAGTCGTGAGGTGGCTTTGGCCAAAAGCGGTAACATTCTAAGATGAAAAAGTTAAAGGGACTTTGAAATCATGGGCCTGGAGCCCGGGCTGATCTGGGGGTGAAGACAAGATGGCCAAGAACGCAGAAAGGACGCCACAGCTGGTCCCTCCTCACTGCACCCTGCACATTGCCACTAACCTCAGGCGCATGCGCCCTGACTGGCTGCGCATGCGTGGTGAGAAGGAGCAGGCGGGCGCGCAGGGCTGCGGGCAGAAGAGAGTCGCTGCAGGCACGCTCGCGGTTACTGAGCCCTCGCTAACGCCCCAGCTTCCAACAGCCATAGGCGGCGCAGACCACAGCATGGGAGGCCAGGGACGCCTGCCAGCACTGCCAAAGCCGTGGTGGTTCTCAGTGTGTTGGGATAGGGAGCCACTGTCAGGGTTTTAGCAGTATCCTTGAAGACTCAGAGGAGTCTCTGTTGTATCCAAAGACACCACATCTCCCACATGACAAGGCCGTGGCGGTGACAATATCTTGTCAGAACTGTAATGTTTTGCCACGTCCTCTAAAGATGCCAGTTTCTCATTAACGGCTGCTTTCTGCTCTGTTTCTCCTTTCCAGTGCCTCGCCCTGCCCTGGTGGTGCCCCTGCCCACTCCCGCTGTGAATCGGACACAGCCCTGCACTTGCCTCGTGCCTCCCATGTGAAGTCTGGCCAGTTCTGGAGAAAGCATGTTCAGGAGAAGGAGCAATACAGCCAAGTTCCTGAGGCAGCCTCAGGCCTAACGCACTCCCAGCTGGTTGCTAGGATGAGGCAGGAAGGATGAGGGACGCAGGAGGCATGTAACAGGAAGAGGAAGAGGACAGCTAGGGAGGGGTGTGTGTGCCCCTAGCCCCTGATGACTATGGCCTATTCGGTGACTCAGGCATAGCTCTGAGGGGCTCCTTGGAAGGGGCGCCGCTCCTCTCGGGGAGTTTCTGAATCTCTAAACATCAAGCCAAGGATGTGTGGAAAGCTGTCTGTATCTGGAATCCTGAGCCACTGTTCAAGGCTCAGAGAAGTTTGTAAGGCTCAGTTTCCTCATTTGTTCTGGTCTAGATTTCACAAAAGTACCTCAGAGCTTATGGATGGAGTTGCAGCCAATTCCTGGTTTAAATAATAAAGAAAACAAACATACATCCCTCCCTGGTTTTTGTCTTGAATTGTCTGCAGCTGGTTTTAAGAGTGGGGACTCCCCTCTACCCTTTTACCAGATCACCAGGGTTTCCCCCAGGACCTCTTTCAGTCTAACGCCAACCCCGGGAAGTGATGAGGTGTCCCCAGGGGCAGCACAGAGAGCTGGAGGACCTGAGACCGAGAGAAGAGGAAGATGCCCAAACTTTGCACCTGCCCTGCCTCAGAGACAAACTCGACTTGTGGCCCTGAACTCGACCTCGCTCTGGGGCTGGACACGCACAGGCTTTGCACAAATCACACCCTACGAAACTGGGTTGTACCACTTTGCTCCACGGAAGACGGCATCCATCTAAAAGACACAAACACCTACTGACTCAATGGACTCTCCAGCTCCACTGAATGCTGCTGGTGAAGTCAGAAGGCTCTACGAGTGACTAACAGTGAACATCTGCCACTCTCGCCTCAGTTTCCCCATCAACAAAATCAGCATGACTGCTGCTGAGGGAACAGAGTGAGAAAGTCCAGCACCTTGCAATAGCGGATGTCCACGGGGAAGTTTAGGCCAAAGGAAGCTCTTCTTTGGCCAACACTGGTGTTTCCTGTGCGCTCGATGACCGCTTGGTGGCTACTTATGTCACGGCAGTTAAGGGACAGCGGGAGGTCACTGTGTTCCAGTCCTGGGTCTCCCCTGGACCAGCCATGTGTTCTGGGCAAATCCCCTCCTCCCTAGATAGGAGATGGAAGGGTAGTGGCATAGAAATGCCCAACTTGGCCTGAGATTTGCCTACACCTGGGATATTCCTTTCAATAAGCACTTCAACAAGTAAATTTTTTTAAAGATGTTCTGCCACAAAAATAAGGATACTTGACACTCCTCACACTCCCTCCTGCCCTTCCCAGTTTCCTCAGCAAACCTTAGAAGGTCACTGTCTTCATGGGGTTAACGGGCCTAGGAGGCCCCCTAATTTAGGCAAAGCTTCGCTTCCTTATTATGGAGGAGTTTTGGTTCATTTGAACCTTGTAGGTGACACAATCCATCCCTTTCCACTTGAGTCTCTAATCCCTGCAATTTCCACGGTGGTAGGAATTATGAACAAAAGTCTGAAGCACAGATGTTCCGCACCTTGTCTATGAGTTACACACTTTCTCAGAGCCTGTTAAGTGTATCTTGAGGCACTGAGGGGGAAGATTCTCTGAGAAGCTCCATAGGGCAGGGAAGGATGGACGCATCCGATCCCCCAGGGGCAGCCTGCACTCCAGTGGAGAAGTGTTGCCCGGGGAACCGGGCTGGATGGTAGGAGGCCAGGGACAGCCAGCTAGGATCACCACGCACACCATAAAGAACAAGGATTTGGGGTCACTCTGGAGTTCTAGGGGTTGGGCAAGAGTTAACTTTGGTAAGCCTCAGTTTCCCCTGACTGCGATGGTGAATGCTGTGCCAGGTCAGAACGATGCTTGGTGAGTGTTTCTCATGCTATTTTGTTATTCGGAGTTGGGAGGAGGCATCCTCACTCCTAGTTTCCCTGGAGGGGTTCCCCCACATACACTTACACATACACATATACAAACAAAGGTGCACATTCCGGGAGCAGCAGGAGTTCCCCCACTTCCCTTCCCGAACTCTAAAAAGCAGGCTGTCCTTCCCTGGTCTTCTCCGCCCTGATTTTCATAGCCACAGCTCTCCACACTCTGCCATGGGGGAGCCAGAGGGTTGGCACTCCATGGAGGGAGGGTACCTCTGTCTAGTCCTGGACTCTGGTGAGGGGGCTGTCCACAGGCTTGCGGGGGTGAGTCTGTCTTCCAGCGTATGCTCTGCCAGGCTCATCCTCATCCCTTTGCCTGGAGCCTCTGGGCTCAGCCACTAACAAGCTGGAGAAAGGATGTTGTAGGTTCAAATCTCAGCTCAGCCACTAGCAAGCTGGAGAAAGTTATTAAACTTTCCTGTGTGCCAGTTTCCTGATCCATGAAACAGCATTAAAAATATTGATAACAGCGTCTCCATTTTTTGTGGGGATTCAATACCATCCTCTCCCAGGCCCATTTGGCTTCAGCACGGCTGGTCCCACCTCAGCTTTCAGAAATGGGCACCTGAACTAGTCTGGCCGGTAAGACTTCATTCTAAGACTGTAGAAGTCTCTGGACAAGCAAAGTATTCTGTTCCGCTGGAGCTTCTGGGGGCCTCTAGAAGGAGAGGGGCTGCCTGGGAGGTAAGCCCACCTAGAGGAAAGCAGAGCCAAGAGGTGGAGTGTGACAGATGCCTGACAAACCTGAATCCAGCCATACCTGAATTCTCCCGAACTTGTCAGTTGCGTAAGACTGTGAATTCCCTTTTCTGCCTTCACACAGAAATGGACCCAACTAAAACAATTATTATTCCTATTTTCTCATGCCACAATGAAGCAGTTTGCTCGCAATCACACACCAGTCACTTGCAGCCTGGCGACTCAAACCCAGATCCAGCTGTGTCTATAGGTGATGGTCTTGAGAAGCTGAGAGACGCAAAGTGATAGACCCTGCTGAGAGTCAGAAGATAAAAGCCCACAGTACAGTGCGCAGAGCCTGAAATCACTCCCCGAGGCAATCTAATTGAGGTGGCCCTTGTTGGAGGCAATTGCAATTTCCCAGAATGCTCACCACTCACCGCCCAGGGCCAGGGCGTCCACGGACCGTGTCAATTCCGTTATCAGGCCTGGCAGGACACAAGCTGTTCTGTGACTGCCACTCCAAACAGGCAGCAAGGTGGGGAAGAGGTAATTTTCCTCCCTCTCGCTTCCTGCCACCGGGGCTATCTGGTGGGAGTGGGGGGTCTGCAGCTCAAATGAACCTTGACAGGTAATCAATGCCCAGAGTAGCAGGCGAGTGGTGATGAGCTCTCCCAGCCGAAGATGCAGCGGCCTGGTGTCCCTACCTCCCCAGCCTGGACGCTGTTGGCACCTGCACAGGTGTGGTGAGGCCTCCAGGTGCTGCAGGAGGTACCCAGAAGGAGGAGGGCAGGGCTCAAGTCCAATTCACAGTCGGGTCCCCAGAGCCTGGTGAAGTTCCAATGACACGTTGTAGGAGCTTAGTAGTTGTGCCAAGCTTGGTAGGAACTTGGTAACTGTATATATTTATTTAATAAAAACAAGACCCTTAGAAATCATGGCCTCATTTTACAGTTGAAAATGCTGAGTTTTACTAAGAATCTGTTGCTCTTTTGCAGTATGATCTTGGAATAGCCACCAGTGAGTGGATGTGACTGATGTTCTCTGAGGTTTCTTGCAACCACAAACTTCCGTGATACTCACAAGTCCAAGACACTTGGCTGGGGACAGGCAGACTCCACACTAGGATTCAGGTCTTCCAACCACAGATGATCTGTTGTCTCTCCCACATCAACAGCACCTGTTCTCTGCCCTCACAGGGCCTGTGTTTTTAACCTATTCTTTACTTTACAAAAAAAACTAAAAGTAGCTCAAAGGCTCCAAACACAAATGATGATAATTAGATGGAAATGTCAATTGCCCTGATTTGATTGGTACATATTTATACATGATCTGAAATATTACGCTACACTCCATAAATTTGTAACAAATATTACATGTTAATCAAACATTTTTAAAATGTTTAAGGAGATGGAAATGTTTAAAATGAAAAGAAAATAAGAGAAATAAAATAGCTTATGGTTTACCTAAGACTCGTGTGTACACAGTGAGTTTGCCCAGGACTTTTTGATTGCAAGTGACAGAAACCTGATTTAAGCAAACCAAGATGTGTGTTATCTCATGTAATCAGTCCTAGGAAGAGCAGGAACCTTGCCGTGTCTCAGAGATAGCAGGGACCAGGAGCTAGAAGGCTGGAATGTTCCTATTCCTCTCACTGCCTCTCTGCTCTCTCGTAACTTTGTTTCCTTCTTCGGAAGCACGCTGGAGCCTTAGGATCAACTCCCTCCTCTAATACAAGCCAAACCTCCTCTCCCACAAGAGAGCTCAGGGCCACTGGTTACACTTCAAGGATCCCCTCCTGCTCCATGCCAGAGGCCGAGGTGACACTTGGAAAGAAGACCCGAATGTGTGATATAGACTGTAAGTGTGGAGGCAGGAGGGAGTTGCTGGGGCAGTGGCCACTCACTCGTTCCCTCCCTGTCCCATTCAACTCATCGTGGGCCTCTCCCTCTGCTGCTGGACACAGATCTGTCTGCTCACCACCTGAAAGCCAATACTTGGAAGGTGAGAATTGGTGGGAAGGAAATCGGCTTCGTCCCAGGTCCAGCAGAAGAAGGACGGGCCATCATCCTCAGAGCACCTTCTGGGGGCACTTAGGCATATGAAAAGGCTCTTACAGAGAGAGGTGGGGAGCTGTGGAAGCAGGAGCAGGAAGATGACTTGCAAGAGGGGTCTCTGTCATTCAGGGAATGAGTCTCTTTTTTTTCCCTTCCTCTGAGGAAAACACCACAGTTGACTTTGACTTCCCAGCACTAGTTCCTGTAATTCTTTAGGAAAATATATCAATTTTCTGCAAGTTAAACCTTGCAGAATTTACATGATTCCTGTTAGTAGTCACACAGGACTAAGGAACAGGAGAGGCACTGCACATTCTGATCTTATCTGAGGGTCACCAGGTCTTCTGGGTTCTGCAAATCTAAAGGCAGATTATTCAGCAGTTAGCATCTTAATCACTTAGGTGCAGCCTTTCTTTAGAATTTAGAACGCGCAGCAAAATGAGGGGAAGTAAAAGTAATTCTGCCAAGAACAACTCCCAAATGAGCGGCCTCTATTACATCTTTGCTCCAGGCCCTGGCAGGGCTTTGTGCAAGGGCTGGATGAGGTCTCTCCATGAGGGATCAGAGCTCAGAGGGGCAGCAGACCTGCCAACAGCTAGTGGTGGGACAATGTGGTGCATGGGGCACGGAGCACAGGGGTGGGAAGGGTCACGCACTCCGGGGCGGGTTGGGGGTAGACGCTCCAGAGCGCTGTGTTCTGGTAAATTCTGGTAAGGTTTCCTGGAGGAGGGTTATAAGCCGGGCCCCTGAAGGACAAGGAGGATTTGAGAGTCAGAAGGCAGCCTGTGGGGAATGGGGACAGCAGTGTGAACCCCTTGTGGGTGAGAGGGCATGAACAAAGGGGCCTGTGAGAGGATGGGGTCGGGCAGTCATTGGTCCTGTTTGACCCAGGAGAGTCTATTTGTACCTGTTGCCTGGATGTAATCATAACCAGTGAACCTTTAAACCCACTCCCTGATTTGGACAGTGATTACCAAACCGTACTAAGGTGGGGGTATTCACCAGAGCAGGGGTCCCGGACCCCAGAGAACCAGGCACACAGCAGGAGATAAGCAGCAGGCGGGTGAGTGATGCTTCATTGTCCTTCCGGCTCTTCCCCACTGCGCACATTCCCACCCGAGTTTCTCCTCCTGTCAGATCAGCAGCGGCCTTAGACGCTCATAGGAGCATGAACCCTGCAGTGAACGCTGCATGGAAAAATCTAGGCTGCACGCTCCTTATGAGAGTTGAAAGTAATAACACAAATAAAGTGCACAAGAAATGTAATGCACTTCAATCCTCCTGAACAATGCGCCCCCATACCATCGTCTGTGGAAATATTGTCTTTCACAAAATATCGCCCCGATGCCAAAAAGGTTGAGGATTTCTGCTTTAGAGAAGCAGGAACCAGCACTGACTGGGGTCCTGCCCACGGTTTCCTCCAGTAGCCCTCACAACCCCTCGAAGTCCAGCAGGGCTCCTCCCACATCACCCTGCCAGATGGAGGTAACAGATTGTCGAAGAGAACCAGTTTCTGGCCAAGCCCATATTGCGTTTCGTGTAGCAGGACAGAGGCAAGCTCTGAAGCCTGAGGGCTGCTGAATTTACACTGCTCCCTGGAGCTCCCCAGCCCAGTGGCGAAGAGAATTTTGTTGTGTTTAAGACAAAGCAACGGCAGTAATAAACTTTCAGCAGTGTTTTGGGATATCAAAGTGCCGAAACCCAGAATAGGCAACTGTGTGTTAGCCGGGAAGCCTATTCTGGAACATTCAGGCTGAGGAGCTTGGTGCGTGGTGGGCTAGGACAGAACAGCATCAGGAAGGTGGGTAAAACTAAGCAGGGTCGCGAAACCAGAGGCAGGAGGATTAGCTGACCCCCCCCCCAGGAAGTGCAGAGTAGGGAGACCTCTTCAGGGCAAGAGCTCAAGCCAGTTTATTACTGAGACAGCTGCCCATTCTGCGCTGAGACCAAGAGGCGCATCCTCCCTTCTCCACCTGCCTGACTCAAACTCACCTTGCAACCAGGAGAGTCATAGAGCCCCTCACTCTCGATGGTCCTGAGGAGCAGCCCAGAGCTCTCCGAAAGCCTGAAGCAGACTCCACCCACCCAGCACACACTCCAAGAGACCTACAGGCCCATGAGCAAGAAAATAAATTGTTTGCTGTTACACACCCCAGAGGTGTCCAGGTTGTTATGGAGAAAACTCAAAAAGAAAAATGAAAATCTCATGGAGTCAGCCAAGCAGAAGTCATAAAGGAGCCCTTTTCTTAGAGGTACAACTTAGCATCTCTCAGAGCACAGTGTCCCTAGGAACCCGCCACTGTGGGCAGGGTACATTGCTCTCTTTCTAACCGGAATGCCTCAGCCCTCTCAGCCTGCAAGGGACAAGGGGGTCACATTCGTACTGGACCACACACAGCTCTCCCACCGCCAGGTGACCACAGAGCCTCGTCTCCTGCTCCATCGCCCTGCTTGCCTCTGAGTGTCCACAGTGGCCGGCACATGTCCAGGGCTGTGCCCTCCCTCAGGCACCCACTTGAGACAGTAAGGGACCACCACGGTGAGACAGTGGTGGGGCAGAGGCTGGGACAAAGCAAACCCTTGGGTACAGTAAACTATTACCCTTTGTAGCACAGCATGTTTCAAAAGACCTGGTGAAACCACAGAAGCAGAATGCATGAAATGAGAAGGGGTTACCGGGAAAAACAAACAAACAAACAAACAAACAAAAACAACTAAATAAACTTTGTAGATTTACTTGGTCTTAGTAAACTTAAAATCACTCATCTCAGAGGTCACACAGTTGAGCCATCCATCATCAGTTTCCCAGTAGCTTTGCTGCAGAGCGCGCCTCTGACGTGGAGGTTGTGACAGCAGTCGCCTGAGTTCCTTCCCAGGGACCTGAAGGCCACTTTTGCTGAAAACACTGACTCTGCTCTTGGGCCTGCAGCTGTCTGGTGGGTGACTACAATGGGATAAAAGTGTTGGCCTCTGTCTTCAGCATATCTGTCTTTATCCCCAGCGTCTGTCCCTAGAACAAATTCCCCGCTTCTCCCGTAACCTGATGTATTGAATGAATGCAAATAGATACTTATGGGAGGAATGAGGCCTTATGCTACATACACTCCACAACAACGTGGGTCCTTCGCTGTCTCATCCTCGGGTCAGATTCTGCTCAGCTCTGCATGTAGCCAGGCTGATCATTTTTCAAATGTTTCTTTCAAGACTGTGCTACCAGCTGGGCTTGGCCTATTGCCCTTTAGAGCTGTGTGTATTTCTTCTACAACACCCTTGTGCTTTCTCAGCAGCTCAAACACTGACAGTCCTTCAGCCCTCTCACAGCTCAGGACATACGGATGATACTGGCACCAGCCCTAAGACTCAGTTCCTGAGTGAAGTCGATGGCCTCTCAGCCTACCAAGGACCAGGCTGCGATATGCTGCACAGGATCGTGACCCCAAATACACAAATATCCAACAGCCTCTAGAAGGAGTTAGCCGTGACTATCCAGTGGTTGGGGTCTATCTCAAGAAAAAGCATTTTTTGGACCTATGCCCCTGGCCAAAGGGAATTCCGTGCCAGCAAATCAATAAAAATCTGCTGCTCGATTTGTTCTGGGAGCAGCAGCTTGGTGCCTCTCTGTCTCTCTCTCTGTCTCTGTCTCTCTCTCTCTGTCTCTGTCTCTCTCTCTGTCTCTGTCTCTGTCTCTCTCTCTGTCTCTGTCTCTCTCTCTCTGTCTCTGTCTCTCTCTCTGTCTCTGTCTCTCTCTCTAGTGTCTCTCCACCAATTGCTAGCTCCTTTCAGCCAAAGCTTCAGTTTGACAAAAGGCCCCTTTTCCCTGCACTCGGTAAAGCTTGTCCTGGAGTGTGCGTGCTTGCAATATTCGGCCAGGGCTTGTTTCTAGTCTCTCTGGGCCGAAGGGTCCCCTATCCAGCATCACACTCTGCCATCTTCCTGGGTTGTCCAGCTCTGACCCAGTGCTGGTGTCCCAGGTCCTGCAACTTCACAAAGGTCCAGTTCTCTCCCGTGGCTCAGCGGAGTCTGGGATTTCTGTATTTTGTCTGTCTTGAAACTAGAAGGCCCGGTAGCGCTGGTCAGCAGCCTGCTCCGGAGAGAACGCTCTGTCTCTCATCACTGGGCACTGCCTGGGCCCCTGAGCGCCGCTGCTTAGGTGCTGACAAACCTCCCAACAGCCCATGCCACCCTTAGATCAGGAAGCCCCTTCCCAATGCGGCTCACAGAGGGGAAGGGACAGTCCTTGTCTGCAGCGGCCCACTAGTCAGGGAGGCAAAACGGCATCACCTCGGTGTATCCCAACACACAGCGGCTGGGTCCAGGCTTGTCAAAGCTCACAACAGATACACAAGAAAGATCTGAGAACGAACGAAGGACAACCCAGCCACAGACATGACTCTGGATCAGGGAGGGTAACTGCCGTTATTCCTACTTTCTAGATGAGGAAGTAACGGCTCAGAGATGTTAAGCAACCCGCCCAAGGGTGCACAACAGCCCGTAGTGCTGCCTTCTGGGGTCATCTGTCTGTCTCCTGGGACCCACTGGACCTGGGTCATACCGGAATAGCTACCTACCAAAATATTGCACCCACACCACCCTGGGTTTCCTACTTTACATCTAACATATCATTGACCTCTGTACACTGCCCCCTTCCATTTTATTAATTGTCCAGAGAGGTTCTGTGGCTTTTCCACTGGCTTTGAGTCCAGTGTATTTCCCGCCACAGTGGACAAGGTGACTCGGGGTCTCTGGGGTGTGCAAAGTGCTCCCTTCCTGAACACCATGGGGGGCTGCCCCTGCCCAAAGCTGGGCAGATTCTCCTGCAAAGCCAGAAGCTGCAGTGAGAGGCTCCCAGAGAGGGGCCCTGTTCCTCCCAGCAACAAACACAGGGTGGGACAGAGAGCAGCCGCTGTGGAGAGAGGGAGCAAGTAGAGCGAGAGATGGGGGCGAGCAGCATAGAAAATAGGAGGGAGCGGCAAAGGAGAGTCATCCAGGGACAAAAACAACACAAAGGAGACACCTAGAGGAAGATAAAAGCAGAAAACGCCAAAAGAAAGAAAGACACACACACGTGCACACACACACACAAACACACACACCTTTGAGAAGGACACACCTCAAAGGGGGTCTAACAGTGAGAGTGTGACAAGGCGCAGAAGGAGGGAAAAACACACACACCCAGACCGAGATGGGGAGACAGGTACAAGTCAGACGGCTAGAGAAGAGGAGCATGGGGGTGTGGGAGCAAAAGTGGCACAGACAGCAAGGCAGATGGGGGCGGGGGGACCGTAGACTCAGCAACAGGCAGGCGGTGCAGGAAGCTGCGGATGGGTGCTGGAGGGAGGCGGCACTCAGGTTAGTGTGCCGTCCGGCCTCCTTACTTAGCGCATAGCAGCCTGGAAGCTAAACTCTGTGCGGAGAAGTTCATTCTCCTGCGTCCAGCCACCCAGACAGGGTTTGCATCCCACCTCCGTGCTCTAAACAGCGGAGAGGTGAGAAGTAATCCACCTGCAGGCAGCCGGGTTCTGCTCCTCTGAAACAGACACACTGACGTAAGGAGGCAGATCTGCTTACTACCTGCTCACCAAGCCCAGTCCAAGAGCTGTTTGGTCCACGGTCCTGAGTTCCATTGAGTCTACCATGATGATCACGTGGCTCCTCCTTCCTGGACAAAGGTGTGAGCGGTTTGTCGGTGCCCGCGGCGAGTGCGCCACTTGGAATGCCCCACACACGTGGTGGAGAGCTCCTCTGTGGCCGTGGGGAGAGACCCGCCCCTCCCAGCCACGGCCAAAGCGCTCGTCCACCTTCCTCTGTGGCTCAGACAAGGGACGGGCTGGGAGGAAGGAGGGAGACGGTGCAGAGCCGCTCCTCCGGCTGGGTCTGGACTCTATACGGAGCTGCAGAAAGGGATTTGCAGCAGCACAAAAGGGTGCAGTAGCAAGAAGCCTCGAGCAGAGCCGGCAATGAGAGGCAGGAGGCTGGAATGGAAGGAGGGAGCCGGGCCTGGGAAGAGCAGTGTAAACACAACCAAGGCCTGAGCAGCCTGAGCGCACCTGCCAGGGACGGGCCTTCCGCTCACATGGTGGGAAGGACCCACGTGTGACACGGTGCCGCCCAGCTCCGAGCAGGGGGAAGAAAATCCCCTACAGCTGCCCGCTTGGTGGGCTGGGCCTTCCAGGGTGGACTGTGGGAGGGCTCAAGGACTCAGGAAAAACTGGGGCTAGGGAAGCCTCTAAACAACCCAGCTCCAAAGTCGTGCAGTCAGAGACGCAGAGGTCTAGAGAGAGGAGCTCTGTCCAAATTCTAGTAAGTCAGGGACTAAGCGGGCTAGGTCACTGGCAGCCCACAGAGAAGAGAGGGCCCTATTGCTACTACCCCGTCACCCACCAGGACAGCCAAGGACACTCCAGCCAGGTGGGCGGTCTCTGAGGGGCACCTGGTGACACTCCACCGGTTCCTGGTGCTGCACCCGGGGACCCCTCTCCTGCAGCTCACCAGGCACCTAGCACATGGAAGATTCCCTGGAAAATGGGTGCGCCTCCCTGGCTACCTCCAGCCAGGACAGGCCAGCACGCAGAAGGGTCGGTCGCCTCTGTTCTACTGGCTGTCTGTCTTGTGACCTCATATCAACACCCTCCCCTTGCCTGAGCCTCAGTTTCCTCATCTGCAAAACAGGAATCATAACGGCTTCTGCTCTGAGGCTCAGTGAGGACTCTGAGATCCTCTCGAGTACACAGGTCGTGCCACAGAAGGTGTGCTCCATCCCAGATGGGTGTCACCGGGCTGCGGGTCTGCAGGAGCTTCTCAGATGGAAGCCAGAGTCCACAGGAGAGGTGCCATCATTCCCATGACTGTCATTCTCCCAGAGTCCTCCAAAGGGGCCCATCTATCCTCCTCCAGCCCCTTGCTGTCTAGTGTCTACCCATCTGCTTTAGGTAGGTCCAGATCATCTCCGTCTGCAGAAATAGATTCTCTGTGTGCATGAAGATTGTCAGTTTATCCTCAGACTCCCACCGAAAACCTCGTTTTCTTCCACCTGGTTGATGATGGGCACCGTGTGCCAGCCTTCCCTTCGCCCTGCCTTGATGGGCACACAAGGGACAAGAGGCTTCTTCCAGCGACTTGCCAAGAAGCAGCACTTCCTCTCCAGCCTCGTGATGTTAAGAGCAGGGTTTCTATTTTCTGGGCTGACAACCTTTTTCTCTCTGCTTTCTTTTAAACGAGAGCACTTCTTGTTCATTCTCGTGGTGGATCTGTTAAAGGAGATGAATCTAGAAAAGTCATGAACCCCCAGAAAGATATAGCTCTTTAAAAAGAATTCATTTGCAGCATGAAATCAGCCAAGCGTGTGTGTGTAAACTACGGGGTCATTACGGCGTGGGCTGAATTGTTCTGCTTTAAATTGGACAGCAGATCTGTCTGTACAGGGGCATCCTGCTGCTGTTTCCAATGGTGACAGTCAGGGAGGTCTTGAGGATCTGGCTGGGATCTCTGTCCATCCCCTAACCTGGAGAGTGGTCAGGTGAATTCTACCTGCACCCTCCCACCTGTACGATTATGGAGCTGGGTTGTTTCAGAAGCCTCCCTAGCCCCAGAGGTTAAGGGAGGCCTCAGCTCTAGATGTTTCCCCCAGCTCCCTATTTTCTTGAGCCCAGACCCTTTCTCTGGTTGACACTGACCCTAGTAGGGTGAACGACCTCCACCTAATACTGGCATCTCCCTGCTGGGCAGAGCTGGACTGGCAAGTGGAGTTCTGTGGCCACGGTCAGACAGGTGGGATAGAAGGAAGGCCAGCCGGGGTATTACCACATGGAGGGAGGCAGGAACATTCTGCGCCCAGGAACCACCTCAGGGAAACTGGACAGGGCCAGAGATGTTTCCATCTACCAGAAAGTCAAAGGGGAAGCACATTTGTTTCTGTGACACACTAGTGTTTTCCAGAAGATCATGTGACTGTTTACACGCTGGAAAGCCACGAATAGAAAATTCCACCTGCTGAAGACAGCTACCTCCTCCCCCAGATGGTAGAGGAACAATAAGCCCTTGTTCCCAGCCTAGCGGTGCCCAAAATTCTACCGCTGCAGATTCACTCCTGTGGCTTGAGGCTTTGTCTTTTGTTCAAATGCAGGCAACTTCACAGAAGTCATGTTTTCCACACAGACATTTTCATTAATTCAACAAATATTTATTGAGTTCTTCCTCTAAATCAGGCAATACCAGGAGTCTGGGAACAGAGAGATTAATTAAGACTTGTTCAGAATCAGACCTTCAAGGAACTGGCAGTTTCCAGGCGGTAGGCAGAGAATGCGGCAAGGAAACCTGAGCCTATTGTGCCTCAAAGCGCTGGTGGGATGCGGGGCCCTGGGGACCCCAGCAGAGGTTATACATCTCATAGTTGCCGGAAGTGAAGGCTGAACCTGAGAGCAGGGAAAGGGGGAACCAGGTGGAGGGCACAACAGGGACAAAAGGACAAAATCGTGAAGCTGGACTGTTGGGGGTGCTGCCTGTGGCTCGGTATAGCTTGGCCGGAGCCTGGACCTCCAGACAGACCCAATCCTGTCCTTCTGGGTGGACCCACCTGCGTTGGTTTAACTAGCAAAATTTTGCTTTTCTTTAAACAGATTTGTTGTCATTTTCACCTGGAGAGATTCTAACTGGCCCGGGGCGTTAGAAAAGTTCCAGTGCAATAGATCTGGGAAAGGAGCAGACAACAGTTGCCTGGGACCAGGGGTGAGCGGGGGTTGGTGAAATCTCTTCCATTTGAGTCCCGCCCCATTCACAGTTCTTGAGCACCAAGATTGTCCCCCCGAAATCTCCCCTGCCCCCATCTCCACCCTGACACATGGAAAGCAAGAGAGTCCTAGAAAGCAAACAGGTATCGAGAGCCCTGGGCTCTGTCCCAGTCCCCTTGCTGCCTGATTGTGGGGCCCCGGCTGGGGCAAATCCACTCTTTGGGGCGACATTTGTGATTTAGCCATCAGCCTGTAAGCTGCAAGCTCTCCAAGGGCAGGGACAATGTCCGACACTTCCCCGTGGCGTGGGGCAGGTGTCGAGGGCCGTTCGGTGATGGATCCATGTAGGAGCTGCACCTTCCTGCTCTGACCTCCCAGGATCCAGCCCATGGGCAGTGCGGACAGGGACAGCTACAGTTCCATCTGGCCACCCCGAGGGGGGCGGATTGCACCTGCAGACTGCCTGGCAGAGGCTTCGGCCACACAGGACCTCTCTGCTGAAGGCTCACTAAGCCGCAGTTATGCTACAGGGTGGGAAAAAACCCAGAGCCCACGCCTCTACTCCGCAGCTGCACCTGCCCCGGGCAGCCCTGCTCTGGAGCTCTGTCAGCCTGCTCACTGCCGGCAGTGGAGAGGGGCCATGCCAAGCTTAGCACTCAAAGGGTGACAGAAATCAGTGTGGTCAGGCCAGGTTTATCCCTAATCGACTGCAGGTCTCTGCTCTGCCCTGCTGGGTGGTAAAGGTGCATCTTGAAATGCTCGGAAGGGGAGGACACATGTCTGTATTCCCAGGCAGGATCAGAAAGAGTGGGCAGAGGAGACCCAGCTCCTTGCGTGGGGACAGGGACAGGAACACTGGGTGGGTCAGGGTTGGGAGTCTGAGCTGGTGACCCCAGGCCCAGCTACAGCCTTGAAGGCCTTGGGGCCCTCTCCTGTAGGCAAGCAGGGGGCAGAGTGCAAGAGCCTGGGGTTGGCACGCTGGCCTTGGGAGGGTTACCAGGTCAGGGAAACCCACCCGCCACCCATCCTTTCTTGTGTTTATCCAGCCTGCCCCCGCTGAGGGGCTAAGAGCTGTGAGTGGGAAGGGTAGCAATAAACAGGGAATCACACAAAAATATGCAAGGGCCCTATTGTAACAAGGACCATAGAGGGAAGCCAGTTATGGATGTTTAAAAGATGTTAGGCCAAATGGTAATTGACACTTATTTTATATATATATATGTAAATTAACTCTCACAACAATCCAGCCGATAGACACTATCAGAGGAAGTTGAGCTTCATTCTAGAAGCCCCCTCCATGGCTGGTCAAGGAAATGAACTGAATCCAGGAATGAAAGTAACTGGAGTGTGGCAGCTTTCCATGGTAATGAGCATTCGGCTGGTTGTCCTGAGAGCCTGCGTGGATGCTCTCGGAGATGGTGTGGGCCAGAGGACCCAAACGGCCTGCCCTGTTGGAATGGCAGCGGGTGGGAAGACAAGGCCACGGCAAATCAGCGAAGGGGTAGACAAGGAGATGATGGAAGAGGGTGTATCCAGAGAGCGAGAGTCGATCAGGTCTTCCATTCCACCCCAATCCCTGCCTTAAATATGGAGAAACTGAGATTGTGGGAGTAGGGACTTACCAGCCCATTCCTCATCGGGGACAGAGCTGTGCCAGCAGCAGGGTCTCTTCCCTGTCCAGTGCTCCTTCCGAAGGGTGGACCCACATCCCAGGAGCCGGCAAGGAGCGCCCAGTTCCAAGTGCTTGCCGGGAGCCCATCTCTGTGCTGGGCACTGTGCATCCACCTACTCATGTAGCTGCAGCGGCCCTCAGGAAAATTGTGTTTTTCATATCCGGTGGAAGTGGAGACACCTGGGTGTCCAGAAGCTGGGTGCAGGTGATAGGTGGACATGAGGTCGTCAGCACAGAGGGGATACCAAAGATACGGCTCACGGTCCAGGACGAGGCTCTGAGGGCAGGAGGTCAGGTGCATTGCAAATCCGGTCTCATCCATGCCCACATGGTCTCCTGCCGAGGATATTGCCCTCTCCACCACGCAGACGAGGAGTCCGAGGTGCCTGGCATCTGAGTGTCACACCTGAGGTCACACAACTGCGACTGGCCACATCTCAGACTTGCTGGGAGCTTGCCTGGGGCTGGACTCTTTCCGGTGCAATGAGCATGTGTTAACTCAGTCCTCACAGCCAGTGAATGAAGAAGGGACTGTCTCTTCTTTACAGATGAGGGAACACAGCACAGAGAGGTTAATCAAGGTCACAGAGCTTGGATTGACCCCAGCTCTTCCGACACCAAGGCCCACACTTCAGCCCTGAGTGATGTGCTCTCCAGCTGCTAAGTAATGAAGCAGGGTCCCAGGGCCCACCTACCTGACTCAGGAGCATGCTCTCTGTGCCACCAGGGCCTGGGACAGAAGAGAAGCCCAGGCCCAGTATCAGCCAGAGCTGGATGGCTGCTCTGGCTTCGCCTTCAGGCCCAGCCCTGACCTCAGAGGAGGAAGGTTTCCGCCAGACCTGGTCCTCAGACCCCATGGACAAGGCCAGGCCTGACCCCGCTACAGCAGCTACAGACATCTGCACACAGTGATGGCAGCAAGGTCGGCTGAGCATCGGGCTGCTCCTGGGGCCTTGTCACCAGGGTCCCCAGACCCATCTCAGAACAAGGAGTCAGACTTTCCCGGGAGGGCTCCGGAGCTGGCATTTTAGAAAGAAACCCCACAGTTGACTCTGAAGCAGCTGTCAGAGCCCTGCCATCCTCTGGGAATCTGCCCAGGGGGAAACTGGTGACTCTGGGGTGTCAGGCACTACAGGTGACGGAGCTTCTCAAGGACCATATCCAAGAGGGACTTTTCCATCCTGCTTTACAGTTGAGGCCTTTACCCTCTCTCTCTCCTCCTGCACAGGGCCAGTGGTGAGACATGCCCCACCCTTTGCCCCTCTGTTCTGGCCATTCCCAAGTGACAAGTTAAGTTTCAAGAGGACTGGATGGCCTAGGAGAGGAGACACTGCTGGGAACAAGAAGCTCCTCTCCCGGTGCCCAAGCACAGTGGCATCCCATGGAGGGAAGGGAGAGTCACGAGAGGCTCTGGGGCCCCACGAAGGAAGGAGCTGCATGCATTGCCCTTGGATACTCGCAGGAGGTGGGGGACACGTGGTCTCTGGGCCAGCCCCCTTGGCCATTGTCCAGCCTCCGCCTGCCTCCGCCTCACACACCTTCACTGGGGAGGCCGTCATTACCCCACAGCTGCTTGCTCTGCCAGTCCCATCAAACACTTAGAAGATTAAGCTCCTTATAGCCTCTCCTTCAGGGGAAGTGGGGGAGGACCGAGGGAAGAGCCAGAAAAGGAGGAACCACCAGGCCAAGGAACCCACAGACTGTGACAGGCGACCTGCAGCAAGTCACCCACCAGGGCCTCAGCTTCAGTCTCCACAAAGCAAACTTCAAAGGACCATTGATGAGACTCCGTGGGTGTGTGTGCGCGTGTGTGTATGTGTGTGCGCGTGTGTGTTGGTCAAGGCAGAAAGCTGTGAGCCTTTTCTTCAGCCACAATAAGGGTCGCAGCCAACATTCCTTTAATAAAAGGTCAGCTAACAGGAGAAAAGCATAGCACAATTATTTAATCAAAGTGTCTTGTAACATGAAAACCTTCAGAAATGAGGACAGAAAAATCCAGGGAAAACCATTTGCGTGCTCTGGTTTGATGAAGCACGGGCAGCCGTGCAGAGTGGACGAAGGGTCTGATCCGGTGATCACGGACCAAGAGGGCTCCCAGCAAGGCCTGTCTGCTGAGTCCCCCCGTGTGTCTCTGTGTGGCAGGGCAGGACCTCTCTGGAAGGAAGGTCTCAATGGGAAAGGGGGAGGAGAAGCCTTTCCAGGCTGGCTTTCGGGCAGAGGGGTTCTTGTTGCTGTGACATGTCTTGGGCCAGAGGAATTGCAGGGGCTTCGAGTTGCTTCGGGGAAGAAAAACGAGTGGGGCACAGGAGGCCAGGAGAAGGTCAGAAAGACCTGGCTTCCAAGGCCTCCATCTCTTTTAGTTCATTGTACTCAGCACGCTATGGTGCCGTACTCTGGGGTACCAGGTGCTGTGGGGGTGAGTGTATGCATATAGTGTGTGTGTTGCACGTGAGTGCATTGTGATTGCGACCTCAGAGTCAGGCTTGGAGCAGAGAGATGACCTGCTGGGTGGCGAGAGGTGCATGCCTCTCCTGGGGATTCTCAGCACAGCATAGTCCTCCTGATCGTTTTTGTGTGACATAAGGGGCAATTTTTTCTAAGTTTGGAGTAAAGCTGACACCCAGGAAGATGTCCCCATCATACGCTGTAATTCTTTCTCCCCTTGGGGATGCATATCTGTGAGTCATGGAGGAGGCACTGGGCATCTTCCTGGGTATCACCTTTACTCCAAGATCAGGAGAAAAGCCCTTTATTTTGTATTGAATGCAGCACAGATAATCACAGATTAATGGCCGGCATGTGCGCAGATTTGAAATATCAAGTCAGAAGGCTCTGAGAAGTAGGGAGCCTGCAGCTGACTGCTTCAGCCTCTGTCTCCGGAAGCCCTCGGGACACAGAAGGCTCCCTGATAGGAGGCGTGCTCGGTGGACTTGTTCCAGGAGTCTCAGTGAAAGAGCTGGGGCAGGTGGCAACCTACCCTCCTGGGAGTTTTAGAAAGTGTCCTTGCAGAGGGACTGAGCTAAGGAACGAGAGGCCTTGAGGGGGTGTGTGACAGTTCTTCAGGGGAAGGGTGAGCAGGGCCTCAGAGCAGGAGAACCAAGAAGAGGGGAGGAAGGACACATTAGAAAAACTGCTCTGGCAGTGGCGGTGGGGGAATGGGAGTGTGACCCTTAATCCTGATAGGTCGCCTTCACTGGACTAAGAAATGCGTAGTAGATTAGTAAAGAAAACTGGGGGAGTCTGGGTGGGTCGTGGAGGCGTAACCTTGAATACTGTGTACGATCCCTTGCCCTTTCCTCTCTGGCCCGTTCCTAGCTACCGCAAACTGAGCAGCTTTGTTCTGCCAGGCTCTTCTGCCATGATGTTTCTGCTTTGAAGCCAGCTGACCATGGACTGAATACTCTGTGACCATGAGTCAAACTAAACCTTTTCTCCTTTAAGTTATAGGTGTCAGGTATCATGTCCTAGCATTGGAAAGTGACTACTCCAGGGATGGAGGAGTCCTGGGTGGTTGAGTTCAGGCTTGGGTGCTTGCCTGAGTGGTCCCAGAGTCATGGGAAGGCAAGTATTCATCCTGCAGAGAGGGGAGGACAGGGGCAAGGCAATGGCGCTTGTACTCCACCGATCTCTTATTCAATCAGACAACAGCATGGATGAAACAGAAGAAGGGGGGACACTGTCCAGCTCATTCTGAGACCAGAATTATCCTGACACCCCAAAAGGAGACAAAGTTATAAGGAAAACTACAGAATAACATCCTTTATTATATAGATACAAAAGCCCCCCATAAAATACTAACAGACACAATATAAATAGGATTATAGGCCGTGATCAAGTGGGATTTATCCCAGGAATTTAAAATTGGCTTAATATACAGAAGTCCATCAAGTAAAACACCGTATCAATAAAGGGCAGAAACCACAGATCACCTCCATACATGCACAAAAAGCATTTGGCAAAGTCCAACACCCCTTCCTGGTTAAAATATAAATAATAGCATTCAAGTAACAAGAAATAGAAAGCAATTTCCTCATTCCGACAGAGGTTATCTATGAAAACTTCTCAGCTAATATCACATGAGAAAGATGGGACATTTTCCCTCAAGATTAGGGGCAAGACTGAGACGTTATCTCTTGCTACTTCTGGTCCATATCATGTTGAAGGTACTAGCCAGGGCAACATGCCCAGAGAAAGAAATAAAGAATATGAAGATAGGGAAAGAAAAAGTAAAACTATCTCTCTTCGCAGATGGCATGATCACATATATAGAAGATCCTAAGGAATCCACAGAAAAACCTATTAGATTAAATGAAGGAGTTCAGCAAGGCTGCAGGATACGAATTCAACAGACAAACATCCAGTGAACTTCTGTACATTAGCAATGAACAATCTGAAATGAAATTAAGAAAACAATTCCATCTCTAATTGGAAACTTCATCAAAACTAAAACATTCTTGTGTTTCAAAGGACACCACCATGAAAGTGAAAAATATAATCCACAGAATTGCAAGAGACCGTGTAAATCACAGAGCTGATAAAAAAAACTTCTATCTAGAGTATAGAAAGAAGTCTTACAATTCAACAATAAAAAGACAAACAACCCAATTTTAAAATAGGCAAAGGATTTGACTAGACATTTCTCCCAAGAAAAAATACAAATGGCCCATAAGCCCATGAAAAGATGCTTAACATTATCATTCCTTAGTGAAATGCATATTAAAACCACAGTGAGATATGACTTCATACCATCTAGGATGGCTGGAAGCGGAAAACACAGGCAGTAGCAATTGTTGGTGAGTATGCAGAGGAGTTGGAACCCTGCTGGTGAGAAGAAAAAACACTGAAGTCACTGCGGAATCAGTTTGGGGGAGTCTCAAAATGTGAAGCATGTAGTTGCCAGACAACCCCACAATTCCGTGTCCAGGTATAATCCCAGGAGCAATTGAAACTCCCCTTCCATTTAGGTGACAGAAACTGTATCACTGGATGGGTTGGAGGGGAGGGAAGAGGAACAAGACTGGGACAGTCTATTCCTCTGTGGGACTTAGGATACCAGAAAAAGAACTTTTCATGAATTTGGGACTTTTACGTCCCTGGAGTGTTTTTTGGGACTTTCATGTCCTCTTCCTGTGTGTTTGTGGGGGAGGGCTGCTTCCTTGTTGGTGTGAGTAGCTGGCTGTGTGCATAATAAGCTGTTATGTGTGATGCTACGTCTGCCTATAAAATAATAACCATCTCAGAGCTCAGAACTCAGGAGAGAACATCCTGGACAAATATGCAACTGACATTTTATTTCAATTAAAAACTGTGTGTACCTCTGAGTCCCATGGCTGCCTGCAGCTGGTGGCCTTAGCTACTTCAAGGAGAGGCGAGCTCTGGCGGCTGGGCTAGAGGAGCCCCACCTTGGAGGGACTGACAGGAAACCCCTGGGGGTCATGTCCAGGGAGCTGGAGAACCCAGGGCACAGGCCCACAGCTCAGCACTGTCACCTCGGGCCTTGCAGACATGGTCCCTAGCTGCACTTCCTGCCCAGCCCGTCAAGAGTGCAGGAAGGTGCCCTCACCCCAGGGGCTGTACTCGCCAGGCTCAAACGGTCTGCTCCCCACCCAACATGGTGTTGGCTGTCTGATCCATTCTGTGCTGCTGTAGGAGAAGATCTGACCGTGAGTAATTTAGAAGGAATGGAGATGTATTTCTGATAGTTCAGAAGGTTGGGAAGTCCAAGACCAAGCGCCTTGCAGCTGGAAAGAGCCTTCTTGCTGTCATCCTCTGGCGAAGACAGAAAGGCAAGAAAGCATGTGCAAAAGAGAGAGAAGGGAACAGTGTCAAGTGCGAAGCATATATATATATTTTATACTGGGGATCGAGCCCAGGACTTTTGCACATCCTCAGCTCTTTTAATTTTTTTTTTTTTTTTTTGATACAGGATCTTGCTAAGTTGTCTGGGCTGGGCTCAAACTCTCAATCCTCCTGCCTCAGCCTCCCAGAATGCTGGGATTACAGGCATGTGCCACCACACCCAGCCAAACACATCTTTTATCAGGAACCCACTCTGATGATAGCAGAGCCCCACGACCTAGACATTTCTCAAAGATCCCACTTGTCTACAACACTGCATTGGGAATTAAATTTTCAGAACCTGTGAACTTCAGGGGACGCATTCAAGCCATCGCACTGGCCAGCTCCAAGGAGCGGTCAGAGCCAGGATCGCAGGCAAAGCTGGGTCCGCTGCTCACGCTGTGGGATTTGAGGGGTGCTGAGCCTCGGTTTGATACTGAATGCCGACCCCGGCGAGAACCCCGAGGTGGCTGCTGCAGACAGTGCCCCATCACTGTGAATCTGCCTCTCTAGCACTCTTGACAGCCACACTCGTTGTTTATACACAGCACAGTCATTTGCTCCTGGTTCTTTACATTTCCTTCCGATTGATCTACAAGCATGACCTTTCACCTTCAGCTTCTTATTACAATAATTATAGTTACTCCCAGTCAATGAAGTCATGACTGTAATCTCCACTAATATAAATGCTGCTCAGCAGAGATAAATAACTTCGGCTCTTATTAGCATGATAAAGAATAAGGAAATGTAATCTGCCACCGCCACTCTACTGGAGGTGGGTTCGCCGTGCCTGTATCAGGACCAAGGGAAGGCTTGGGAAATCTCGCCTGGCTGCACAACCGTACCCATCACTTTTGCAACTCCAGTGAGACAGTCGCAGATGGACAGCAAAAGAACGCAGAAGCTGGGGTTCCTGCTGAGGCTCAGGAGAGCAGTCGGGGCAGCTGGAGTCTCAGCTGTGTGTCCTGCTGGTGCCGCAGCACAGAGACCCTGAGAGGAGCCCACGCTGGGTTTCAGACCCTGGAGGCACACTGCAGACTCCTCACTCCAGGAAGGAACAGAGCCCGGGAGGTTCCAGGGACCTCTTCCTCATCTAGGGGCGCTGCACACCAGCACGCTGGACGGTGACTCTGAGAGGGAGGAAGAACTGCTTCACTGAGGCCAGTGGGCACTTGGCTCACGCTGCCAGCTGCTGAGTATCAAGAATTTAAACTGGAATTGGGTGTGATGGCCCATACCTGTGATCCCAGCTACTCAGGAAGCTGAGGCAGAAGGGTCACAAGCTCAAGCCCCACCTGGGCAACTTAGTCAGACTCTGTCTCAAAATAAAAGTTTAGAAAGGGCCAGGGCCACAACCTGATGGTAGAGTATTTGCTTAGTATGCTCAAGGCCCTGAGTTCGTATCCCCAGCACACACACACACACAATCCCCCCAAAAAAATTACTTGAAAAAGAGCTAAAGCTGGGCCTGGGGTGCATTAAATTCTCACCCCTGTTTTAGAGATGTGGAAACCAGGGCTGGAAATGTTGAGTGTCTTGAGCAAAGACCTGCAAATGTTGATCGGCAAGTCAGGCTTTGAGCTCAGGTCTTTCTGATTCTAGAACCTCCATTTTTCACCCATATATGGCACCAGGACTCTCCCTCCCTAACCTGTCTTCGTCCTCCTTCAGCTCTTTGCTCCTAGTCCAGCATGGCCAATTCCATTTGGAGAATCAGCCTAGGATCTGAGATTCCGTGTCATTATGTGGGACACCCCCACATGATGCAAAAGAGCTGGCTGGACTCAGGATCAGAGCCCCAGGGCAGCCACTGACTCAGGCTGTGACCTTGAACAACCTTTCCTATGCCTCCTTGGACCTCAGTTTTCTCATCTGTAAAATGTCCATACACAGTTTCACGTCCTGAAATCTGGATTTACCCAGCACGTCCCATTCCTCCAGGGCAGTCAAGGCTGGACATGGTCTCCTGAATTCTTGGCTTGGCAGCAGCTGCCCCACCTCCCCAGCAAGATTTAATTCCTCCTACTGGAAACCGGATCCTGAATACTCGGATTTGTAGCAGGCACCACTTCCTGAGGCCACTAAGAGCACAAGCAGCATGTGGCTGTTTCAAATGCTTGGGAACAAGCCCAGGCTCGGACACCAGCTCTCCGCAGACAGACAGAGTGGGCATTCAGAGAGGACATGCAGCCCAGGAAAGCCACGGTGCTCACTTTGAAGTGAGCAGAAAGTGACATTTCTAGTAGGCGCCATCTCCCAGCCCCAGGGAGAGCCGCAGGTGGGCTTAGTGGCCTTTCCTGCCCTTGAGGAGCAGCACTCAGTTCCCAGCGCCCGCTGTTGGCCGCCCTTTCCCCGGGACACTGCAACAGGCAAGGCTGCATCCCACAGCGCTCAGCACAGGCCTGCGTGTGCCCACCCTGTGCCTGGAGAGGCGGCTCGGGGGGCACTTGGAGGGCAGCCTGGTTGAGGGTCAAGAGCAGTTTCAGGCAGCTGACAGGCCCAGACTTAGACAAGCTGCTGTCGTTACTTCCAGAAGC
>PVJO010021829.1:0-29277 GCA_004026905.1 Hystrix cristata | reverse complement strand
GAGGCCTGGGTGGAGGAAAGGCTTGGCAATTTGATGAGCACTTCGGAGAGACAGCAATGGGGGCCTCTCTCTGCCTTGCTTGTCCTTTGCAGAATTGTTTTATCCTTTCCATGTATTCCTTTACCGTAGCCATCTGGTCCCTAGCTACTTTCTTGCTTCCTCTCCCCCAGGCTGATTTGTATACTTTCCACCAGTCTGTTTTCAGATCACTCTTTGCGATGAACCCCACCTAACTCAGAGTTTTGCACACACTGTTCATTCTGCTCACAGTATTCTTGCATGTCATTTCGCCACCAGACCACAATCCACTCTCCTGATTTCAGCTGTGGCCTCACTGCCTCAGATAGCCTCTCCAGATTTTCTTCATTAGGTCAGTTCCCCTAATCCTAGCCTTGTGGCACCTATTTTTTTGTGGTACTTATAAAAAAAAATTATCACTCTCAGATGTGTTATTTAATGAACTCCTATCTCTTCTGCTAGTTTCTAAAGTCCTTCAGGAGAAAAAATTTTGTTCGTCACTACTGAATCTCTAGTATCTTGGAGGATATCTAATATGTGGATGTTAATAAATACTTTACATATATTGGTATGTATGGATGTGTTTATTTATTGGTGCAGATAAATTTTACAAAATATTGGCTCTTTTGTGGCATTTTCACACATGCATATGACATATTTTGATCACATCCATTCTCTCCATTATTTTTGCATTTCTCTCCTCCTTCACCCTTTTTCTCCTCCTCTTCTCTGATTGTATGCCTTCCACTTTCGTGTCATCTTTCTTTTCTAGATTCCCCATGTTAGTGAAAACAGGTGTTACTCGTCTTCCTGGACCTGGCTTATTTCAGTTAGCATAATGACCTACAGGTCTGACCATTTTCCATCATATGACAAGATTTTCTTCTTTTTATGGCTGAATAACATTCTACTTTCTATTAGAATATTCTAATATTCATTCCTTATCCATTCATCATTGACAGGCATATAGATTGGTTTTATGTCTTGGCTTTCATAGTAAACAAAGGTACCCAGATACCTTTGCAATACACGGATTTTAGTTCCCTTTGGTATGTACCAAGAAATAGTACCATTGGATCATGATCATACAGTAGTTCTACTTTCTGTTTTCTGAGGCAACTCCATGTTGACTTCAGTAGTGGTTGTACTAATTCACATTCCCACCAAGATTGTATGAACATCCTCTCATCTTTGCCTGCATTTGTTGGTTTTTGTATTCTTGATAATAAAGATTCAGCCTGGGATGAAATGTAATCTCAGTGTAATTTTGACTTATATTTTCAGACAGCTTAATATGTTGAACATTTCTTCATATTGGTCATTTATATTTCTTCCCTGAACAAGTGTCTCTTGAGATGATTAACCTAATTTTGATTGGATCATTTGGCATTTATTATTCAAATATTTTTATATATTATGGATGGTAATCCTCCGTTAGAAGAGTTTGTCTTGTTTTATGCGCTGTCTCTTCACTCCATTGTTTTCTTTGCTGTGCGGAACCTTTTAAATTTCATGCAGTGTCACTTGTTGACTCTTGCTATGAGTTCCTAAAATACTGGAGTCTGATACAGAAAGTCCCTGCTTGTACCTATATTTTGAAGTGTTTACCCTAGTTTTTTGTTCTAACAGTTTCGAAGTTTCAGATCTTGAGTATTTAGTCCTTTAAACCATTTTGACATGATATTGTGCAAGGTGAGAGATAGAGACCTACTTTCAATCTTCAGCATATGGATAACCAATTTTTCTAGCACCATTTATTAGTTTTTCTTTTCTCCAATATATTTTTGGCCTCATTGTCAGGAATTAGATGGCTGTAGTTGTCCTCTATTCTATTCCATTGGTCTAGATGTCTGCTTTCTGCCAGTACTACACTGTTCTTATTACAATGGTTCTGTAGTATATTTTGAAATCAGACCTTGTGAGACATACAGAACTACTCCTTTTGCTCAGGACTATTTTTGTTACTCAAGATTCTTTATGTTTCTACATGAATTTTAGGATTATTTTTATCTAGTGCTGCAAAGAATGTCATTGGTATTTTGATGGGCAGTACATTCAGTTTGTAGATTACTTTTGGTAATGTGGCTATTCTAGCAATATTATTTATGCCCACCCATGGTCAGTCATGGAAGCTCTTCCTGATATCTAGTGTTTTATCCAATTTCTTCATTTAGTGTCCCGTAATTTTCCTTGTAGAAATCTTTCATTTCCTTGGTTAGGCTGATTCCTAAGTAGTGTATTTCTTTTTAGAAGCTCTTGTGAGTGGAATTGTTTTTGTGATTCTTTTCTCAGCAAATTCATTATTGGCATATAAAAGCTATTGAATTTTACGTCGATTTTTATCTTGCTACATTGTTGACTTTTATCTTGCTACATGGTTGACTTTAACAGTTTTAAATGTCTTTCACTGGGGTCTATTGTAGAATGAGTTCATCTGCAAACAAGAATAATCTAGCTTCTTCTTTCCTGTTTGTATTTTTATTGCTTTCTTTTGCCTAGTTCCTCTGGCTAAAATTTCAAGTACTATACAGGAAAGAAATGGTGGGAATAGACATCTTTGTCTCATTCCTGATTTTAGAGGATATCCTTCCAGTTTTGCCCCATACAGTATGATGTTGGCCATGAGTTTTTTTCATATATATTATGTCAAGGTAAAATACTTCTATACCTATTTTCTTTAGTTTTATCATGAAGGAACTTGAATTTTGTCGAAGGCTTTTTCTATATTTATAGAGATGATCAAGTGATTTCATTTTTTATTTTATTTATGCTGTGCATTATGCTTTTAGATTTATGTAAAATGAAACATATTTGGATTGCAAAAATGAAATCAGCTCGATCATGGGGTATAACTATTTGAATATGTTGCTGAATTTAGTTTACAAGTATCTTCCTTTTTTGTATATAGGATTCCTTTATGTATCTTCTTCAGTTCTGAGTTAGTGGTCATGAATTTCTTTCATTTACGGTTATCTTGGAAGGTTCACTTTCCTTTCTATTTTGAAGAAGAATTTTGCTGGATATAGTAGTCTAGCCTGGCAGCTATTTTCTTTCAGGACTTGAAATATATGATTCCATGCCCTTATAGACTTTAGGGTTTCTACTGAGAAATACACATTTACTCTGGTGGAAAGTGACTCAGAATTTTTCTCTTATACTTTTTAATATTGTCCTTATTCTGTGGTTCTAAATGCCTCTGGTACCTGAATGTCCATAATTTTCCTGGTATTTGTGAAATTTTGTGCTATTATTTTACAGAATTGATTTTCTATGTCTTTAGTTTGTACTTCAGTGCCCTTTCCTATACCAAAAATGTGTTTTGTCTTTTATTTATTTTTTATTTTTTGTTCCTATTATTCTCTTTATTTCAAAACAGATTAAAGATTTCAACTTTTCAATGGAATATCTGGGTAATTTAGGATATTCACAGCATCTGGTACTCTACAGGATCAGAGAAACTTCTCTGGTAACAAACTATAGAAATGATCCCGGAAAATATAGCCTTCATTTTGTCTTTTAAATATGCATATCTCAAATTTCTTAGAGGTTGTGCACATAATTGCTTATTTTCCTTTCATAGTGTCTGAATGTGATAATTTATAACCTTATCTTTGAGGCCTAAAATTCTGTCTTCTGCTTGATCCAGTCTATGAGTGACACTTTCAACTGAGTTTTTTATTTGTTGTACTGAGTTCTTCATTTCCAAATTTTCTCTATGGTTCTTTTTTGGAATCTCTTGTTCTTTCCTGAATTGCTCTTTCAAAGTCTCAGTTGTCTTTGTTAATTTATTCAACTGTTTACCTGTATCCTCCTTGTAGTCTGTGATTATTTTAAAAATCAATCCTTTAAATTCTTTTTCTGGCAGCTAATCTATTTTGAGATCATTACATTCAGTTACCAAAGAGCTATAAACCTCTGGTAGAGATGCCTTGTTTTTTCATAATTCTTGTGCTTCTGTTTTGAGGTTTGCCTATCTACATGGTTTCTCTTCCACTTTTATGGGAGGGTCTTCTTAGAGAATAGACTTCTTTGGTGGCCTTGTCACTATACCTCTCAAGATTAGAAAACAAACTGCAATAGCAACAACACAAAGATAAATCATATTCAAATACAATAAAAACTGATTAAGGCCAAAATCATAGCACTAATAACAACAGAAAAGGGCAAAAACAGTATAAATGAAAAGATTGAAAGGTTAATAAAAGTAAAAAGTAATAATAAAGAAAAAATATAAATTGGCAGGGGCGGGGAAAAGAAAAATGGAATAATCAGCAAGATTTTTTTAAAAGGGAAGAGAAAATGATAAATAGGAGAAAAGGGTGAGATATTAAAAAAATCAGTTAAAGAATTAAAAAACATAAATAAGATTAGAGAAAAGTAAGAGAACCAAGAACTAGAGCAAAAAGAAAATAAAAAACAAAGAAAAATGAGTTCAAAATTTCTTCCCTGCTGAGGTGTCTAGGGGTAATGTTTCTTTCTGAGACTGTAATATTGAAATCCACCCTGTATGGGGGAGGAAGCTGCAAGTGGCTCCTGTAGGCTCCTCTCTGCTGCTCCACACAGGCTGGTCCTTCATGAATGCTGAATCCTGCTCTGTTAGGTGGGCTCAGCCAAAGCTATGTGGTCTGTTTCAGGGCTTCATTCATGTCGGAGGCTTTTAATCATTTGTTTCTTTCCTTCTGTGATGCAGCCACTGTTGAGGCCCAATTAGTTTCATAGAATGTGGGTCGCTTCAGTGCCACACTTAAGCGGTCCCCAATTTATGCACTCAGGAAACAGTGAGTGTCAGAAGAAAAAGTCTGTCTGAGAGTAGGGAACACAAATAGACCACCAGCGTCTGTGCTGGAGGAAGAAGGGAGTGATGGGAACCAAGCTATATGATGAGCCTAATCTTGGTTCTGTGGGCCCAGCTTCCTCAGAAAACCGCATGCTATGGGTCTCACTCCTCACCACAGAAGTCGGTGCCACCAACCACCATGCCTTCAACAGCCCAAGCTCCCTGCTTCTCAGACTCACAGGTACCTTCCCTCTTCACGACTGTCTCTCGTGACTGTTTCCCACACAGTGACTGTGCCAGGGAATCCTCAGGGACTCTGAAGGGTGGCTGTTACATGACTTCTGATCCCCACAATAGCTCGGTCCCAAGATAAGTCCCCGCTCAAGATGGCTTCTGGTTGTAATACTCCGAAATATGTCAAGTGCTTGCAGTGAATTTCTTCTCCAACCCTCTAAGCCATGCCTGAAGTTATTTTCAGACTAAATCCCCTTAGTAGAGTTACAGCTTGTAATAACCATGGGTTTCTCCTGCAGGCAGGGCTGCTGTCACTGGGGCTTCTGAACCTCGCCGTGCTTGCCTCGTGCTTACAGAGTAGTGTTTTCCTCTTCTTGGGAGCTGGGTTTGTGCTCTTTTCTCTGTGTTGCCTTTCTCTTCTCTGTGTGTTTTAGCTTCGTTGTCAGCTCTTTCTTGATTCCTTTCTGTCCTCAGACTACAGTTTCTCTATTCTAACACTAGCTCTGCTCACTTGCACTGAGGCATGTGAGGGTACTTCTGTTCCACCATCTTACCCAGAGGACTCCAAAATCAATAAGTATTTCTTGACTAAATTAATGGAAGATGGCCACTGTACCATTCCTTGGCATGCTCTTCTGCTCAAGGCATTTCTTTCTTATTCCTCTCTCTTAAAAAAAAAAAATTTACAGAAGTTTGATTCTTATGTTTTATTCTGGAAGTTTGTAAATTGTACATATAATAATGAGCAAATTTTAAAATGTGTTTATCTTCTGTCAGGCCTTACTCAAAGTACATACATTAATTCATTCCATCTTGATAGAGACTCTATGTGATAGATTCTATTCTGTTTCACTGACTCTAAGGGGCACTGATTGTAAAGCAAACCATTATTTTGTTAACTGAAGCCTCACATGTTCTCTCTGTTTCACAAATGAGTCTTTGTAATAGAAGTTTTAGCCATGTGAAGATTCACAAAGGAGGATGCAAACCAGGTGTGGTGAGGCTGACACCAGAGTCATCTTACCACATAGTAACAGTCACACATCTAAACTGTTCTAGAATGTCTCAGATCAGATATAGTCATTCTGATGTATCCTAGAATGTATGTGAAGGTATACCATAAACACTGTACAACTGGCCAAACTACTGTGAGGCACAAAAATATGCAATTGCTTTTACAGCAAAATAAAACTATAGTGTAGTATAATACTCGAAGCTTTAGTAAATAGATTGCACAGTGTATCCTTTAATGCTTCTTTCTTTGGAATCCCAGTGGGTCCCATCTCAAGATGATTTGGGGCCGTCCCTTGAGGCACCTCTTCTGCCTCCACTTTGGGGTCAACTCCAGCTGTAGGATCAGTCAGATGGAATATATATGAAATCCAAAATGTTCAGGACTTTGATGAGACGATTTCCATATGAACAGATGGCCAAAATAAAAATAATTCCACTCCGCAGAGTCGTTTCATTAGTAAGGATGAAGACTGAATTCAGACTTTCTTGAACTCCAAACCCAGTTTTGCCTCACCAATGGGAGTGATCATGCTCAGGTTATTTAAACCGGCCTTAGCTTTATCTGTAAAGTAGGAATGTGATAGAACAACACTGGGCCACAGTGAAGAGTCAATGCAACTGTGCAATTATATGTTTGGCACAATGCTGGACACTTAATAAGTGCTCAATAAATATTATACGCTTTCATCATTCATTATCCAAGTTAAAATATATAATTATACTGTCAAAAGTTTTTCTTAATGTGATCAAATGTAATGGCACTTAACCTTCATATGTAATCAGGGGCTAAAGTCTGAAATCATTAGCGTCTGTGTACTTGATGGTTTCTAGTTTACCAATATGTTTTTTTCATCATTATCCTTATACTTTTATCTAAACATTTGTTTATATCATACAGAGTTATTGAAAAGTTTTCTCCTAATCTCTTCTTGTATCAGTCCTGCCTAATTAGTCATCTTCTAATTCTGCTTGCATTAATTTTATACTAGCATGCATTCATGTTGTCCCCATTTGTAAATTAAATACTTAGTGCCTTAGCTTGATATTGACACATGCAACACAACCCACTTTTGACTTTCTAGTCTAGCATTGCCATTTAGTATCATTCATTTCAGGCAGCTGATTCTGTATGTGTCATGCACATACCTGTCCCCATGCCTGCTTTCATACCTTTACTCTGGGATGTGAACTTTCTCCAATCTGCTAAATCTTAAATACTGTCCTTTTGGGACCTCTAAAAATACCCCTCTTGAGGGGTCACTTGAGCTGCATTTTTATTTCTTTTGTTCTACTGTTTACTTAATTAAACTAATGAGCCCAAGTTTTGATTCTAAAACACTCATGCTTCTTTCGGTCACCCATAACAATTTGCATAATCCCTCGAGAAATAGTTTTGTCTCTTGAATAAACAAATGAATGGAAAAGACACACTGACTTTTCCTTAGCAGTAACATTCATTTTTCCAAGGCAGAGGTGACAGTTTATAAAGAGGAGCAGGAAGAATCACGAGTTTTCAAGTTTCAAAAACTAGTTATTGCTTCTGTCAACTTAAGAATTACCAAAGTTCTCAGAAATTTGGTTTAAATAGCTCAAAGAGTAGCCATACCACAGAGCAGAGGGGCTCTGCCGTCGTTCATTCGACATAAACTCAGTCATGAATTTCTTCATTTCTTTCAAAAATATCAGTTGAGCTCTTACTATGTGCCATTCACTGTGCTGGTTGTTAGGGACATAAAAATAGACATATGACAGTTTCCCTCAAGATTTAGTGTACAATATAATGGAGCAAGGAGTGGAAACATTTCCTGGCATTGGTACCTGGTACAGCCTTAGGGTCGTCCAACCTTGACCCTCAGCAGTAATTCTCACAGTAATTGCTACATATATGCATTAGCCTAGAGGGTGGGGATGCCATTAGCATTTATTGAAAGGATGCAGAAATTCCACGATTCATTTATGGATCCCCACACGACACTCAGCTCTTTGCCCACATCTGTCCTGAATCAACGTCTATAGATGGCGACTTACTGAGAGAAATATTCGGTCTGACTCAGGAAGCAGCCTGCGTTTGCTGACCCGTGGATTTTGTCTCAGTGGTACTCTACCCGCAGTTAGAAAATCATCTTTTCTGACTTTGGAAAAGGAAGCATTCATACTTTACGTGCGTGCATATCTATCACGCCGTCACCACCATCTTCCAGGCAACGTGTGAGAGGGAACTGTCAAAGTGGCAGCTGATCCAACACGGCTCAGAGCAACAGGTCCCGGTTTCCAGGAGGCCTCCGTGACCCTGCAGGACGGAGGGCGATTCGGCAGCAATCTGGGCGTGATCTACTCTGCCCAAAGCCTTCCCGTGTCATCTCCCCTGGGTTTGACAGCTCCCTGTTTTCCTGAGAAGGCCCTTTCCGGACCCGTAGCCCAAGGCAACCCCTCCTCCTTTCCAAAACTGGAAAATTCAGACAGAATCTGAAATCAGAGTTACTTGACAGCTAAGGACAGCAGCTTTTCCCTCATGAGCCGCAGGACACTGAATATGCAGAGGCTGGAAATTACGTCTCTGAGTTACTGATCCTGGAAGCGATGTTTAACGGTGCTGCCCAGGAAATGTCAGGGCGCTGGCTCGGCCTCCAGGCGGAAACAGACTCTTGCCAAGAGTGCTTTCAGTCCCACCCCCACTCCCGGAGCGAGCAACAGACTGCTCAAGGCAGAGAGCATGCCGCTGCCAGAGCAAATATGGGCTCCTGGGGCCCAGCAGAGATCTACACAGAGGGGAAGCACCGTGCTGGCATTTTCACAAACAAAGACACGAATGGTTTCTGGCAGAACTGGATAAGAAGCAGCATTGTCTTTCATAGGAATTAAGTACTAAGCATTCTATACTTTCAGAATGTAGTCTGAGAAGGTGGTGAAACAGATTGAGGGGCAGAAATAAGCATCCTGAGGAAGTAAGCATTGTAGAGGGAGAAAACGATGCGATGCCCGGGATCAGGCGGCGGTAGCCTGTGACCCTCTAGGACCCAGAGGCTGTCCTCACGGGTCTGCGCTGAAAGAGGACTATCATCAGCCTGGAGAGGAAGAGGCCACCACGCGTGTTCAGAAGTGTCAATATTCAGATTCAGGAATAGTGGTAGAGCCAGTGACATTCCACAACTGCTCAAAAGTTACTGGAGCTTTTCATGAACTCAAATGGTAAAGGATGAATTTTAAACTACAAAGATATGACTGATGAAGCCACCTCAAATGCCCAAGCCTAAAACTGATATTAGATCCAAAATGCTCAATTAAACTAAAGATTTAGTTCTATCAGATACATTTCCTTGGGTGAATGAAGTCATTGTAGAAACGCCCCCAACACTGTTACATGTTGTCTAACTAAAAGAAAGAATGAAAGTGACAATTAGAAACACATGTTTGACCACTCAGCCAGTAACTTTCTTTTTAAAATTTTGCTCATCAAAGACAAATACCACTAAATGTAAACACAAAACGCATACCCAGTACTGTCATTTTTATTGCTTTAACAACATGGCTTAATTATCAATTGAGTAAATTCTTAATGCGTGAGTTGAAAACGAAGCATACCACAAAAATTCAAAACAAAAAAATCCAACGTTACATGTGTGATATAATACCATTGAGAGTACAATGAAGCAAAATTCATTCAGTTAGATATAGAAGGCCCGCAGCATCTCAGACAAGGAGTATTTGGGCGTCTATGTCAATACCATAGGATATTAAAGATCTCTTTCTATTCCTGGATAAATAATTCATGATTGATGAAATTGACTTTAAAGATAAATATGGACCAGAAATATCTGCAGTGCATTTTGCCAAATTTTATCCACAGCCAATGCACAAAACTGCTCTGAATTGTCCATTACTGAGTAGGCAGTTAGTTCACTAGTCGTGCTCTGCCTCAACGCAGCGGTGTGAGATGTACAAGCAAGATGTCTGAATCACTTCAAAAACTGCTAAATTTAAATTCTCATGGTATTGCCGTGATAAGCATGATTATTATCTATCATTTGCTTTTATTTCATCCCAGACTATGTTTGTTTAAAACTGCCTTCATCTCGAATTATAAAGTGTACATTACCTGGGGAGATGTAACTAAGCTGTCAAGTTGCTGCTTATAAAAGGACACAAAGTGACTTTATTTTTTCCTTTGCTAAGATAATAGGAAAATTAAAACAATCAAAATGGAAAGCAAAGGCATCTGGAAATGTTTCTTTGGAAGTTTCAATTCATATTTAATCACCCCATTTGCCTAAGAAAATTTTGTTGTAAACCTCAACTATTAAGTACTAAATTGGGCATGACATACGTATACTTCTGTTTTCAGGGACATTCTAGTCACGGATATGGAGGAGAAACTATTATGTTGTTATTTAGGACATTTTCTTTGGAGTGACTGCACAACTGAAGAAAACAATTGAAAAACCACCAGCAATACAGCTTACCCCTGCAAGAGAGTTGCTGAAATCCTCTTATTTATATTCTTGTGAATGCACAGTATATCAACATATAATAGAGCATTCTAATGGCACAGATTTGGTAAACGACAGAACATTTTCTGAAGAGTACCTTTTAAAATTAGTTTTATATTTAAAGCCTCAGGAAAGAAGAGAGTTCTGTTTAACTGAGAGCATAAAGTAACATCTCAAACTTGCCCATTTGCTCTGTGATTTAACACGCTGGTCCAAGTCTAATGTTAAGAGGCCGAGTCATGGAAACCCCTTAGTCTAAGCGAGCATCGCAGGGAGCAGCACAGAGAGAGGGTCAAGTAGCTGACAGAGATGGGAAACTGACATGATGGCGAGGACTGACCTGGGAGGCGTAATCCATAGCTGTCTGAACAGAAGAGCATTTCTCAGGGGCTTTCGAGCATGTGTGATGTATGTAACAATTAGAAATAGTGGATATAGTTATCAAAATGGGCTTTCAAATGTTTAAAGAGATGCCACAGTATTTCAAGACCAAATAGCCAGAATTTAACGTAAGAATCTTTCTTAAAATGCCAAGTAAACTTTGGAACTAGGAAATATCTCATTTGGAACAGAAACACAAGAACTACTTACTCTGCAAATCCTGATTTGACTGGCGTTTGCCTATGTACTACATTGAAGAGATTTTTAGATATGATTGTTAAAAATGTGAGACATTTAAAAAGAAAATTTCCTTCTGGAGGACACTTCCTACAGTTGGGGGAATACAGATCACCATCAGGACAACTAGATACACTCAAGTGAAGTCTGAGATCAAACACATCACTACTAGTTTGAAGAAACAGATGTTGTTCTACTATAAGAAATATCAGAAAGTCCTCTCCAGGGCCTGAGATGTAGAAGCCTGCGCTGCAACATGGCCAAGAAAGAAGAGTGCTCTTCAGCTGACTCTAAAGAACTAGGTGAGCCAGGCATGTTCTCTCATGCTACTTTCAAGGCTGGCAAGGAGACTGCCAGTCCCAGCCCAGCTTGACCCATTCGCTAAAAAATAAATAAACCAAAGGACCTGGGAATATAGCTCGGTTGTAGAATGTTTGCCTCACGTGCATGATCTCCTACTTTCAATCCCCAGCACCTTGCCCTCCCCCTACAAAAATGAAAGAAAAATGAAGAAAAAGAAGTTAAAGAACTAAGTTAGGACTAAGCTTACACATAACCAAGGACATACTGTGCACATTTGTGACCTTCATAAAGAAGGAAATATATGTTTGGTATAGTATGGGAAAATCTGAAATACAATGAAATTTAAGGTTATTTTAACCATCCCTGGCCAACACTCGTAATTTTAAACCAACACCAGTCCACATTAGCAGTAAAAGAGGAAAGAAATGGTGTCAACAAATAGTTTTTGGCCATCAGTGCTGAAGATGGGCTGATACGGACATTGCCATTGAAGTCTCCTCCACAGTGACAAAAATGAATTGGCAAAGGCTGTCCTCTTTTTTGGATCACATACAGAAGATATTTACTCCTCACATACCTGATATGCTATGCAGCATTCAGTAATTAGAGGCACGAATACACAGCAAATTATTCATAAGACTCTAACCTGCTTTGAACGATATAGGTTGGATGCATATGCATTTTGTTAAAACTTTCATTCATTTTTACTATTATTCAGGAAATCATCCAGGGTCTGAAATGTGTATCTCATTAGCAACTGACAAACTCAGTCTCTTTTTCCAGGAAGTCTAGATGATGTGGTAGCTAATAGTTTAGAATCCGAGATGTAGTAATCAAATTTTAAAGCCAATGAGATTTGAAGAGGATTCTCATCCTATTTAAGCTTCGGTTTTCTTAGCTGTGGAGTGAAGCTAGTTACTTCTATCTCATATTCTTATTCAGAGCATTAAATAAGACAATAGCATTTAACATAGACTTGGCACACGGGGACAAATTTTATTTGTTACCTAGTACATCATAAGAACCTAGAATAGTGTGTGGAACACATAGGTGCTCAACAAATAGTTGTTAAATGTATAAATGCGTGAGTATTCTGATTCTTCCATCATTTGCCAAGGAGAATGGCTAAATACCTTTTTCTCGACTTGCAAACTTTATTACTAACTCATTGTCAATATTTATACAGTTTATCATTTTGCCTCTGACATTAACCCAACCTTAAATCTTTCCTCAGGATGACTCTGCCTGTTCTTCACAGCATGGACACACTCTTCTCTTCTCTGTCTATAAATTATCTGCTTCTGGAACTACCCTTTTCTTTCCTCCTCTACCTCTGACACTTTCTTATCCATGTCCATTTAGAAATGCTCTGGCTTTACTCCTCTTTTATTCGATTTGCCAAGCTCACATTGAAAGTTGCTTTCTGTGTTTTCCCCACCAGACCACTTGGAACTACTGGGTACCGTTACACAGACTGCAACCATGAATCATCTTACAATAGGGCTAGCCTCACAGACACGTCACAACAGGCAGGGATTCTGATCTGCTTCAGTTCTATTTAAAGACCATTCTCTCAATTAATATTAATTATCTTTTTTGAAGTGTTCCAAGATGGTTTTTATGCACTCTGTTGTAGGGGGGTATTTATATGTAAAATAACTAATGTTTAAACAAATCTTTATTTTGCTTCAATAGAAAATACATTCGTATTCATGTAAATGAAAGATGAAAAATATACTTAAAATTTTAATTCTTTTTCTTTCCTTTAGATGTTAGGATAGTGCTAATGATCTTGATTAGGACAAATTCACCTATATTCACTCAGTTTAAAAAATACCCATGCTTTTTTTTTTTCCCCCTAATTTAACCAAAAGGGCCAAAATGAAAATTTGTATGTATAATGATGCTTTCACCATTAGGTCTTGCTTGCTTATTTGGTGTTAATATGCAAGGTATTAATGCTAAACACATCATAATTGCATGGAAATAGGTTTTCCTCAGAATAGGTGTTGTTTCTTGATCTGTGATATATAGAATGAAAACAAAAACAAATCAGGTTGTAGAAATTTTCCTAGTTTAACTTGAGGTGAATTATTAAAAATATGCAAGTTATATTCTAACTGGATACCCCTAAATATTCTGAAAAGTAAAACAAGTATTTTTAGTTTTACAAACACAAAATGGTTATTTGACTCCTAAATATACAGTAAACTGCTTGTCTTGGCAAAGAAAGTATATATTTTAATCAAATTGAGATTCTGGTGTCCATTTTGTCAACCTAGAAAATCACATATAACAATACTGAAACAGGCTGGTGATTCTGCAATAAGTTCGCTGTTATACAATGATCAGAATCACCAAGAAAAGGCTCAGATCTCACTCCACTCACTTCACCACTATATAGAAATCTGTAACCATGGGAACTACAATCCTTAGCAAAGAAATGCAGATTTGACACCAAAAAGGTAAGAATGTTTTGGGGACTAGAAGAACTATAAGGACAATTCTACTAAAAAATTAAAACCCTTCAGAATATATTTGTCAATTTATGCGTAGGTCAGACACATAAGGATTTGAGAGAGAGAAGAGAGAGATTTTTGGTACATACAGTGTGGAAAGAACATAATCGGGGGTGGTTGGTTGAGAAGCGTGGGCCTGGCTGCATCAGTCTGGTAGAAAGTTCTTGGTAGTTAATAAGAGGAAACCCAGCCGAGGACTGGGTGAGAAGACTACCCTGAAAATGAACATTTAGGACATTCTTGTTGCATATCAGTTTTTGTAGCCACTCATTATTGAATTTGAGGGGCATCATTAGATTTGATAGTGCAATTGGGCATTGAATGGTGTATGCACAATTTCAGCTATTCTACTACAGTAGGGCTTGAAAACTGACCTCCTTCAAATCTATAACGCTAGATCAATAACGCTAGACCCCAAGTACATCAATAACGCTAGACCCCAAGTACAGGCCTCTCTGTGTAGCTATGGGGGGCCTTCTTCCCCGTCCAGAGAGATTTTATAGGGAACACATATGCTATATTGATTCTCAGTTAAGAGATTTTCAAAGGTCAGCAAGCACTCATATGAATATGAGGACTATACTGCATTTTATAACACGCCCATAGGTTGTACTCATCATAAAACAGAAAGGAACAATTAACAAGCTGGCTTAGAAACTTGATGCTTGGCTTGTTTTTTCCTGACTCATTTAAGAACTGCCGAGAAACTCCATTAGGCAGAAATATTTTAATCTAATAATTTTGATTTGTGATAAGTTAAAGAAATTTAGGGTTTTCATCTTTTATGTTTGATGGAAACCTTTCAGCTTTTACAATTAGATGAAGAATACTTTAGTGGATTATGATTTGGGGAATATTTTCCAAAGTATCTTAATTGTAGCCTAATATTCTCCAGTGAATGAGGGTGGCTAAGCAGAGAAGGAACTGTGTTTAGGTGCTATGAAATCTGGCCTCCTTCTCAAGTAATTTTTTTTCATATAAATTAACATAAATTGATTTCACTAACAGAGAAAGGTGAGTTCTAATTAGCAGGACCAAGCAAATGTTTCATTCGAGGAGGTACCAATCTCTAAAATGTGATTTCAAAATGTGCACAGTGGGCCACCAAATCATCCCTCTCGTTAAGAAATGTGTGGCAGGGGCTGGGGATTTAGCTCAGTGATTAGAGTGCTTGCTTGGCAAGCACAAGGGCCTGAGTTTGATCCCCAGCACTGAAAAAAAAAAAAAAAAGAAAGAAAGAAATGTGCAGCATTCCTCTGAAGAGGAAAGCCCTAAACATAAATATGTACAATGGATTCATGCCCATTGATCATATCTTTTCTACTGCCACCACCACTAGATCTATTGAACGGTGCTTTATTATGCAAAGATCTGTTCAATATTTTAATTGCTAGCTTTTTTGTGTATAAACGTTTGTGTTACAGCAGATTTGAATCAAATTAAATCTTTAAACACTGTCCACTGCAGGAATTTACTCAAGCAGACAGATGTCTTTCTCAGCTTTATGCATCTTGTCTTAATTGTACCTTTGATTACTACAGGAAATTTACTTCGGAGACATTTGCCAAGCTAAAATTTTTATTGTTTTGGTCTAATTAACAGGCATTTGCTTTGAGCTAAGCTAGAAATCTTCCCATATTAAAGAGAAGGTCTTGTTCACATTTCATTTATGTAGAGTCATTTTCAAAAGTGTTTAAATTTTATTTGATAATTATGTAATGTCAATTAGCTCTGTTTTTGGCCAACAATACTGCATCCTGAATTCTCGCCTATGGAAGGGTTACATAGGGTCAAGCGGACATTCAGTTTTCTGAATGACTCAGCTGAATCTCATGCATGTGGATTTAGGAGCGAAGATATATAGCTAGTAATTGGCGACTCTGAAAGAAAATTCATTTTCAAACTAAATTATAAATTCACACTTCTACCCGAGAGAAGGATGTGCCACAGGTACTCTGCCATTAGAGCACACAGTAATGATAGCATTTCAACAAAAGAAACTCCCTATTTGCCTCAAATGTCTACGTAGCACTGGAAACCAGAATCATCTGAGTTGCCTAATTTCCTGCTTTGCTGCCACCTTGTCTTCTGCAGACTGGACTTTGTCCAGGATAATTATTGTGGGCAAGTATACATGCAAGACAGAGAGCACTGAATTGGTTTCTATTCACAGGACATTCATCTGCAGAGCCAGGGGATCCAGCCTTTTGGGAAAATGAAATAATTCACTATAATAAAAAGAATTAACTTTTCCCTCAAAATTCATAGTGACCTATTGAATAGATCTTTTCCCATACCATTTTGCTCAAGATATCATGTATATAAATGCTCTCAATCTTTATGTTTTCCTATTTTTCATCCATCCTTTTACCAAAACGTGTCCTCTATCATAAACTGGTGTTACAGGCATACATTTTATTTCATCAGTCTAAAGTGATGTGGTTCTTGAAGTGACTCATTAATGACAGCGCTGTACAAGTGAGAAGTCACAATCATGTTATTTTGATAACGTAGAATAGGGGATGAGCGTAGGAAGTCCTAGAAAGACAAACCCTATTGTGAGACAACATGAAATTGCAACTTAACTCCTCCAAAGAGAATATAGAAAGTCCAGCAGGAAAAGGACAGGTTAGGGGAGAGGGAAAGTGGGAGAAAGAAACAGTGCCCTAGACTCTATGCAACTAGAGGTGAGCATAGTTATTGGGTTTATAAAATGACCCCAGTGACTTTTATTAAACAGTTAAGAAATGTTATATACATGTGTCAACTCGCCATAGTGAATGTAATCATTATGTACTGCAAACACGCACTCAGAAAAATAAAATTTGAAAGAAGAAAAAAGGAAAAAATAAAAATAAAAGTTACTCTAGCTTCTAGCCTCATTGCCACTAATTCTGCTTCATAGCTCAGGGGTACAGTTCAGAGTCATATTTCCCTCGATGCTAAAAGATTTTTCAAAATGGCCTTTCTTTTGAATTGCAGTTGAGAAGGGATGGAAATGGAGTTTTAGAGTCATGCAGAACTCTTTACATTCTATTATTATAACTCAATCTGGGATACAGTTCAGTGTCTCATTCCTCCGACAAGGGATAATTCACCTTCAGCACATGTAGTTTGATGGGCCTAACACTGAAAAGTACAGAACAATGAAATCTTAAAATGTGTTGTGACCCTAAAGGTCATCATATCCTTTGTAATGTTACTAAAGCATTTTGCTAAAAACAAAATTTGAGTTTCAAAATCTAGTGAGACGCTTAACTGCTCCAATTTGGTTAGTTTATGGCAGAAGTTAGGTGAATCAGTTCACAATGGATACAGGTATCTAGAGATCAAAACTTTTTTTCCTATGGCAGGAATTAAGCATTTCTACCAGGTTAGGTAAAGAAATTATGAACATTAAGTGCAAAAATATTTTATAAATGTTTTTGTTTCCATTGAAAACCAAGTCAAGAGTTTATGTTGATGTTTTAATTCACAGTGAAAAGAGTGAATATATGTGAACTATTATAGATCAGCTGGACTCACTTGTATCTTCTATGTTCATATGGAAATGAAAGCAAGACATTCTCTGTGACAGGACAGATTGAATAACACCTGATGTTTTCGTTCACTAAACAAGCATGTGTCGATTAACTAGTATGGCCTGGCTATACAGAAATGACAACGACATGACCCCAAATAGATGTTGTTTACATTGGTTTAGCCCTCAATGTTTTACGTTACTTGTGAGTTAAATTCTGAAACTTAGTGAATTTACAGAACTAGTAAAGTATAAAATAAAGCCAAGTGGTTAGCCAGGATTTTGTAATAGAGGCGCTAGAGTAGAAGAGTGGCTTCAGTAGATTTGTCTTCCTCTAAATTCACTCATCACTTGCACTGGATGGATTTGTTTCTTTGCTGATCCTCGTCTGACAGCCGCACACGTTTCTTCTGGCTTCTCTCTTTTAATCAAGGGTTTTTTTGCTGGAGCCTTCATCCTCCACATCACTACTGGGTACCGTGGCCCACCCAGACTCTGGATTCGGATGATCTTGGTTGAGGCAATGTAAGACATTTTCACTGTTTGCACTACAGCGTTCATTAAATTTTTGGCTGCTTGGATCAGGGAGGTGACACTGTCCAACTGTAGGGAAGAAAAAAGAAGAAAGAGCTGCTATCCAAGAACGCAATTAGGACTACAAAGAGATTTAATGATGTAGAAGTTAAAAAGTGCTACTTTGCCTTTACCTTAGAGATGAATGAGTTAATTCTCATTTTATATATATATATATATGTATAATTATCTGCAACATTCTATTCTATTACTATTACATTCTATTCTCTTACTTTTTATTACTTATCCATTTATCTGATACATACATAGATCTATATTGTACCTACTAAGATGATATCTTAGAGAGATTAATTTTTCTTTAGATTTTCAGTGAAGCAATATAAATTCTTCAATATTCAAAACGATATAGTACTTTAATGTCATAGGATCACTGCTTTTTTTGTAATGTATTTGTCTATTTCTTGGGGATCATACTAAGCGCTTTCTGTAAGACGGGTCTATCTGCAATAGAGGAAATATTATACATACTCTAAATACTTTTACAAGCACAACAGAAAGTTCTTCCTGTCAGGAAAGGTACAGTTTAAGAAAAAAAATATATATTTGCACATATATATATATGTATGTATAAACATGCTGGTATACTTTTTTTCTTTCATGAATATTTCCTAAATACTCATACCTAAAGGGTCTCCTTTTAAATTTAGAACTTAAAAAAAATAAAAAAAAAATAAAGGTAACCACAACAACAACAAAAAAAAAAAATTTAGAACTTTCCCTGTTAACCTAGAGGTTAACATAAAAATCTGTTAACCTGCTAACATAGGAAGAGCCACTGCTTTACAGTCAAATACAATCGAGTTTAAATTCCAGATCTCCCATTTGGTGACTTTGGGACATTAACCTTTTTGAGCTTAGTTTCTTCAGTGGTTAAATACGAAAAATGTTTATTAATGTAAATAAACCAGTGGAATGAGTGCTAAAGAGCCTGTTTTTATAAATATCATTTTCTTCATTACTTATAAAGACTGTCAAATAGCTTACAGAGGATGATACACTAATGAAATTACTGAAAGAAACTTTTCCCAATACAGTTCTGTTTTTGTTATATTTCTGGGTCCCCACCCGGCAAAATAAACAATATCAGGTAAAGAATGCAGTGATATTCCTAGAATCTTGCAAAATACTGTGCACCTAAGTCAAGCTGATTCATTTTTGTACGATCAATGCCTCTTCCATTATTTTACTTTGGCAGATTGTCATCCACGGCCAGCTCATGCGGGAAGATGTGCCTCCACTATCACCCCTCTGCGATGTGCACTGTCAGGCCTGAGACTCAGACGCTGGCTCTACTCGCTAAAATCTATCAGCAGCTGCCTGGCCTGAGTGCTCTACCTTTGCTGTCTGAGGGGGCTCATCTCACATGCAGAATAAATGAGCGAAGGAAAGCAGTAAACCGAGGTTATGTGCCTGAGGCAGTGGGCTAGCTGGCTGCTTCCTGGGAAGACAATTTAATTAGCTCCATTATATGCCAAGCCTGAAATCCTAGAAAAGGCAACAACAAAAGATATGCAATTTGAAAGACATTTGGCAACCACACATCTGTACATCTTTTTAGTTATTTAAACCAGAAATGTAAAATCTGTGAATGTCAGATGTTTTACAAACATTAAAAAAAGATTTCATGAAGTAATCACAGGTACTTTGGATAGCATGTAGAACTTCTGAATCTATTATACACAATTTCAGAAATAATAGATTTCAAACAAAATAATATACCTCGTTATTAAATTACTGACAGATTTCAAGCTAAAATATGCTCTTTAATTACTAACGATTTTAATTATAAACCCCTTGGAGCTCAGTTAAACTTGGAAGGTGGTTGCCACTCTAACCATAGAAAGAAGCAAGTTTTCTAAAGAGTGAAATAATGGTTGAGGATCCTTGGTAATGGCATCTCTCTAAAACGAAAATTTTGGATTTATACCGAGGCTGTACATCATCACAAAGTCTTCTACTAGAACAGATCCCAGGGACCTCCTATCCTTGAATATTTCAGCATTTGCTTTGGTCTTTCCACACTAAAACTCACATTCTCTTTTCTTACTATTGACAACGTGATCTTATCGTGTCTAGATAATATTTAATTCATTTTTTTTCCCCATTTTTCCATGTAAGAGGTATGTAGAGACCAGCAGTCAGGGAGGAAGTTGAAGTTCAGGCACGTCTGACAAGGAAACTGGCTCCTCTTATTTCCTCACTTCATCAGCAAATCCCTAACTGTACTCTTGTGATGTCTTATGCTGGCCTCTGACAAATCTATTGATTCTAAAATGCTAAATAGCCATAATAAAATGTTCTCCACATGACTCAGAAAAACCACAGGACAAATTATCCCTCTAGGAGAACACGAAGTCTAGTTCTGCAGACAAATTAGGACAATTGTTCAAAGAATACTGTTATTTTATGGGGAAAGCTTGTAAGACACTTTATATCTTCAAGGGCTAAGAACTATATGTGCTCAGATAATATATATAATTCTAATTTTTAGCCAAATAATAGGCCACAAAGCAATGGGCAAAGACAAGTCTAAGTAATGAAAGGAAATTTTTTTCAAATCACAAGCAATGTCTATAACTTATTCAAAGAGAATAACTATGCATAATTTAATGTCTGTAAAAAAATAGCACTAATTCCTTAATCCAGGTATGTTCATGAAAAATTCTTGAAGGGAAGGATTCAATAGTCCTTTGTGTAAAGACAAAAGCAAATTTGAGTGAGATAATGAATTACTTTTGGGTCTGTGTTAAACTTGTTGAACAAAATTTTTTGAGTTTCACAAATATAACTGTACAAGATAAGAATATCATTCCAAAGACTCATTAGAACAAATCAACAGTCTGCAAAACACAGGTCCACAAAATTCCTATTATGAATCACTTTCATTAAAAATAAACTATTCTAGGCAAATATAACTTGAAATGTTTGCCATAGAGGAGGCCCCTCTCCCTAACATCTGGTAATGCTACCCTCTGATCTAGAGGAAGTATTTTTGATTAAGGCATTAACGGAGAATAATGTCTTCTAAATCTTTCATATCTCACAGTTACATGTAAATATTTGCATGAGAAGACAAAGCAGCTTCTCTCTCATCCTTCTAAAAATGGGGACAAGATTTTAAGTAACATTTGAGGGATAATGACCTAAATTAAAGGCTTCTTCACCAGGTTAAATCTATGTCCACCATCTACCATATTAACAAGAAAGATGGCCTGATGTGGGCAATTTATGCTAATCTTCATAGCCCTGGTGTGGTTTCAAAATAATTAAGCCTGATGGTCTGTTAGTGTCACATAAGTGGTCCAATATTTTTATGTCCGAATTTAAATTGCCAGTTTCTCTATATATGATTTTTAGTGTCTAGATAAATAAGTGATTATGTTTAATAAACTAATTCTTATTCTAATTGTAAGATGTATTTTGCAAACCATATAAATAATGCTCATCTTAGTAGAGTCTTAATCAATATTATCATTCCATTTGAATCTTAAGCTTATGATAATGTCTCTTCCAAGCACTGTGATATGTTCTAAATTATTTCAGTTTAACCACAATATAAATTTGACCAGTTCTAAAATGTTTTCAGATCAAAGACTTGCTCCTATTTAAAAACATATGAACAGGCTTTTACTACAGAAAGAAAGAGGCACGGCCATCTAATGTTGATTTTTAATCCATGTAATTAGTATGTGGAGAATATTTGGATCTTTTACAAAAAAAACACTACTTGTACATAAGCCCGTGAAAACTGTTAAATTGAAACGTCAGCTGGAAAGCCCTTGTCAAAATTCTATTGTAATTGCTGACAGACAAGAAGAATACTCAGCAAGACATGGTAGATAGTCCTTCTTTTGATTTTATTTTTTTCTTTCCATTTATTTTTTCCAGTTTTAATTTTTTATTAGTACCTGTTTGCATTATATAATGATTACATTTCTTGTGAGGAGTTGATCATTTTCATTTACATCATATCAAAACAGAATATCTTCTAGTTCCCCATATTCTGAATGCAAGTTCTTTATCAGACATGTACTTTATATTAAAATTCTAGGCTTAAATGAATTGCACTTCCATTGATAAGGACTTCATATCCCTGCACCTGGTCTGTCGCCTGGGAAAAGCACAGTGTCCCAAAGCCTGTGTGAACTGTCATGCTGATTATCTCCACTGGAACGATGTGATTGTATCATGTCTAGACTATATTTAATTCATTTTTTCCATTTTTCCATGTAGGTGGTATGTGTAGACCAACAGTCAGGGAGGATGTTGAAGTTTGGGCATGTCTGGCAATGAAAGAAACTGGCTCATCTTATTTCCTCACTTCCACTGATGAGGACTTCATACCCCTGCACCTGGTCCATCACCTGGAAAAGCACAGTGTCCCAAAGCCTGTGTGAATTGTGATGCTAATTATTCCTGCTGGGACTCCCGCTGAGAGGAAGCCCCATGCTACCTGGAAAGATATAATTCCCTTCACATAGCCATTTCTGTAAACTGGTACTAGGGGTAGCCTGTGGCATTTTTGAAAGTCTCAGTGTTTACCTGAACTCAAAGTCCCCTAGTGGATACTGCACCCACATAAAAGCAATAATTTGAAGGCCAAGTGGGTGGAAGTTGGTTCTAGGCATAATAGCAGCTTATAATCATTGTTGATAACTATTGTATGATGTTAGACACTAACTCAAACCAACACTTTAAGGTAAGTACTATTATTATCTTTATTTTTCTAGATGAGGAAACAAAGGTACTGGAAAGTTTGGTATATTTATCAATGTGACATAGGTATTAAATAGTACAACTGAAATTTCAAATGAAGTCAGTCTTGTTCCACCTCATGTTTTTACTCATTTAATAACTCTGTTTCTCAGTGATATGTCATTTACGATATATAATTATTTCCAGCTATTGCGTAGTTGAAGAAATTGCATTCATACTAACACAATGTCTAAAATTTTAAAGTTAAAAATACAGTAACTCTGTTTTTTAAAGAATACTAATCTTATTTGATAATGCATATTGGTGTCAAGAATAATGAGGATGTTTTACTTGTCAAGGCATTTGTTAAGAGGTTGACTTGAAATGTTTATTTGACATTAATTTCTAACTAGCATTTTTTTGGAAGAGCAAATAGAAAAAAATCCACTCATCCTTATAAGAAGCAAACTAAAGACAGATTAAGACTTTTAAATTTTAAATTTTATATTTCAGATCTCAATAAAGCAAATTGATAAGGTCAAAAATAATTAAGGCAAGTGTAGTTTGTAGGAGAAGGGAATGCATAGCATTTATTTAATATTTAAAATGTGTCAGTAATGGGTTGGGGATTTAACTCAGTGGTAGAGTGCTTGCCTTGCAAGCGCAAGGCCCTGAGCTTGATCCCCAACACGACCCCCATCAAAATAAGTGTCAGTATTAATAAAATGCTGATCAGGCAAATTTTTTCTAAATATCAAATAAAATTAAACCAATTTTTTGCCTTGTTTTTGCAACAGAAAGCAAGATTTGGCCCCCCAACAGTGTGTTTTTAACTCTTATTGAGTTCTAAAGCATTCGGTTAAATCATTTGGAAATGAGATTAGCATAGATTGTGTTAAAGGTCATATATATGTGTGCTGACCAGTTAAGTATCAGCACAAAATAACTATTTCTAGAAAGCCTCAAAGATATTTGGAGTTTTTCTAAATTATAGGTGCCATTTGCATTTCTAGATTGATCTTATGACAGTAGCTATACACCGCAGAAAATATTTGAATATTTTTTCAGCAAAAAATATACGAACTAATTCAGTATGTTTTTATGATCCACTGTGAACCTCTCTGAGGAATTAATTTTATCCCAATACTTGCTTACCACATTCTTTTGTTTCTAAACAGTTTTTTTTCAATAATGGCCTGCATTGAAAGCATTTTCTTTTTCAGATGTATTCAGAAATGCTAAACACCCAGGCTGTCTTAATAGGCAAAACAAATAAAAGGTTTTGTTAAAACTAGTCAAAATGGAGTTGCATCTCCAAATTGAAATTGACAAGCTTATAATTAAATTGGGAAGGTAGCTCATTCTTTGAATATGAAGCACTATTCCAAAGGGTCCCTGATATGAAACACACAGTAAATTTGTCCTTTGCCAATTCTCCACTAGAATATGACAACAGAAACAGACAACATTAGTTGAAAGGGAGAAAAACAATACATGGAATATCTAAAAATATTAACATCAATGAAAGGCCCAGATGTGAAATGAAATATGACATTTATTCAATTGTAATTTTGTCTTGTCCCAAAACCTTTCAAAGGCAATTTTTCCAAATAAATACTCTAAGCCAAAACACTGTTATCACCGTAAAAGGAAATAATCATAAACATAATGCCAATTCCACTGGATACTCAGAATGACTTTTAATTTTATTTGAACTAACCTGTTATAAACTATACATATTGGTAATGATCATTCATCAGTCTTGTTGACTGACAGATAAATGCTTAGCTAAAGAAATAATTTTCTATAATAATTACAGCTCCAGGTACACAGATCCAGAAAAATTAGTATATTCTTTCCCTAGTAGAGCTCACAGGACAGGGATAGATTTGGCATCGTTCCCTCAACATCAGGGTTTCAACCTTTGCCTTTTTGGTCCAGCATCAGTCAGACATTAGGTTTGCCCTCTCCATAGACATTTCTGTGATGATATTCAATATGATATTTTAATAAAGGTGCAAGAACTATAAGCGAAGAATAAGAAAACACTGGTCTCGTTCCTTTATCCTGTACTCATGTATTTCATGACTGTTAACAATGTTCAACATTTCTTAGTTCGTTTGTGTCTCAATGACAGACATTGCCGAACAGAATTATCTCTGTCTCCAACACTGACCCACAGGGATCCTCAATTAGTACTTTTAGATAATCCTTTCACTGGGCAAATGGATATCTAGATAAATTAAATGTCAGTAACCCGAGGTGGTGTGCTCTCTGTGCGCGCGCGCATGCACACGCGCATGCGGGCAAGAGCATGTTCGTGCTGTGTCTCTGAGTGTTCACGAATGTACGTGCAGGAACTGGAACCCAGGTCCCTGGTCCTGCTTAGCACATTCCCTAGCCCTGAGCTATATCCCCAGCCCTTCTTTAGCTAGTGCTTGAACCCATTCTACTCAAACACTATTTCAGATTTCCATTCTCATCAAATATCAGGCACTTCATATTCTCACAAGTTATGCAAGTTATTTTACTTAAATATAAAATAACCAACAAGCAAATGACAATAATGCAATTGAAAAAGAAACAGCAAACATGAAATAGCCTGGACCTCTGTCCTTCATTTTCATGCATTTACATTCAAATAAAATAGTTACTTTTTTCTTTCTAAAAACAATACTTTAACCATACTCTAGATTCTTTCTCTCTTCTGTCCTCTTGGCACGTTGCACAATTAGTGACCCCCTCTCCTAATACAGCTTTGTTCTTTTCTACTGGCTTTTTCACCAGCATGTGTAAATATTAATGAAATTATCTCTTAAAACACAACCAGAGTTTTAGAAAGATTGCCTATATTCTGATATTTTCATTTTGCAGAGAATCTGTTCCTACTTTTACAAAAATGACTTTTCCCATATATATGTACATATTTCATTATAACATACATGTATCAAATATAATTCCATTCTTTAAATGTATGTTTACATATAACCACATATATGTCAACTATATGACACATATATTAAATAATTTAATAATTAACCTTGTATTTCTGGTTTCATTTAATCAAATTTCACTTATAAAACCAATTAGCTCTCATTCTTACATAATATTACATTACATGAAATATTACAGTTTATCCATTCTACTGTCAATGAACTATTAGAAAGTTTGAGGCTATTGCTACTATGAATAGCTATCTATGAATATTCTGGTATATATCTTCTATGAACATGGTTGAAAATTCAGCCAGAACCCAAGAACATGTCTTGAGAACTAGAGGTGCAGATTAGGACACTGCAATTCCTTCCCATCATCTACCACATACTTGTACATACACACACACGTACATGTGCATACAAACATACTTCATGCATTTCTTATAACAGTGTAAGGCCAGTTTTATACATCATAAACCTTTCAGTTTGTGTATCGGTCAGGTCCAATGAGAAAAACAGAAACAATTCCAAGGGTTTCAAAAGTGGAATTTAATATAGAAAATTGATAAAAAGAGCCAATGGAGGAATACTGAAGGAAATTGGTGATAAGCAACCTTCACTTCACCATCAGCATGAATTGTTACAATTCCTAGTGTGAGGAGATGGAAAGATGAACCTACAATAAGCAGATAAATGCCAAAAGTGGATGACTGCTTACCAATAATAGTATGTCGATGGATTCCCACTGGGCACCCTAACTGAAAACCAGTACACAATACATCTTGAATGGAGAAATGTTCTGAGAGTAAAAATAACTGTGTCTAGCAAAATGGAATTTTCGCCTGAGCATGCATACTTCTTACTTCTCCATTTTCTTTATGTTATGGTTTCATTCATAAAATTCTATAGTATTTAGTTTTCATTTCTGTGGTTATTATACTATGCCTAAAAAATAAACTCCATGCTTGTACTCTCATTCAATTAAAAATACTTATACCTATCAAGTGGTTATCTTCTTCATTTCCATAACCATTTTTTTTTTCTTTTTTTGGTGCCGGAGATTGAACTCAGGGCCTTGCGCTTGCTAGGCAAGCACTCTAACCACTGAGCTAAATCCCCAGCCCCTTCCACCACCATTTTGAACTCATATATACATATGGTATATCTGTACATATACACTAATACATGTGAATGACTATTGGCTTCTATGGCTCTAAATTCTTTTACATATTTATGATTCTTAAATTGCTGTTAAATATGCATAGGCTTCTCTGGAAAAATGTAAATGTTCTGTTGGGAAACTAGAGGCTGCAGGAATGAGAGGCATGCAGAAATTAACTGCAAATTATTTACATACCTAAGTACACATACATGCGATCTATACATTCATATACAGAATATAAGTTTCCGATTATAAATAGAATGTCACCTTGCTTGTTTTTTGAAGTACATCTAAAATTTTGCCAAATGTTTAAAATTTCATTTGTGAGCCTGCTTTCCAGAATCTTTGAAGATTTGACATTGCTTTATCATGACCCTATAAACTATACCACTGCCCTAATGACTAAATTAAAAACTGAGTTTTACAATAACTCTAAAGCAAGTGCTATGCCGAAAATGTACCATTTTTCTGAGTTGTTCTCCACGTTTTAATGTTCCATGCTTCCCACAGTCTCATTTGACTGGTAGTTTGGGGCTCCCCAGCTACATGCCTGCTGTGGCCTCTGGAGACAACTACTTTGTACTCGGTCAATTGTTTAAATCTAAGGTAAGAGGCAGCAGAATTAACTCGTTCCACTATTGCTGCACCTAACACACTGGAAGGAATGAGCAGCAGGTAACATGATGGAACAGGGCTTTGGAAATCACTCCACTGGAAGCCTGGAGCAAAAAGGTTGTTATCTCAGATGCAAGGCACAGAATATGTCAGGTATTAAAAAAAAAAAATGCACCTTCAGAAAAGCAATTAAAGTGTCTTTGAAATGACTATCTTCTATTTATTTCAGGCAAAATCTTTGTATCTGAGAGACTATCAGAGGTTGCGGAATTGTCCACAATGGGGAAACACTAAAAAGTTCTGTTCCCAAATTTAGTCTCTTTTCAAACCTGAAATCTCTTTCAGCTTGCCTGGAGTGTCTTATAAAACACAAAACAATCTTCTGGAGTCTCTCTGTACATAAGCACAGCTGTCTCCTAGTTGAGAGGATGAGGTTCAAACACATTTCAGAGCAGCTGGTTGCTGCCCTCCCAGCTGCTTGGAAAATGAGAAACTTTATTGGCAGCAGGCCCCAACCCCAAAGCAGTAGGCGTCTAAACTAATCCCCAGGCACTGGAATTCAGCAGACAGTGGGAGCAGGAAGCCATGTGTGGTTTTTAATCATTGTGAACTTAGTCTTTGTGTAAATTCAAAAATAAATCCCACACGGCTAGGTGAATGGATGTGTATGTATGAAAGTGTACGTGGGGACAAGGGAGAGAGGAGATGGAATGGAGTGAATAAGAACCTGCATGGGCTCTGGAGATAGATTATATATAGCACATTTTTCCTCTCTCTGAGCTTCAGTTTTCTCATCTGTATAATGGAAAACCAAAAAAAAAAAAAATCTACATTATAGATTTGTTGCTAGGACAGAGTGTGATAAACCAAATTAAGTCCACAGCAAAGTGGATTGTATATACATTGGTTCATTATCTTTATCATCATTATTAAATTGTTGAAAACAAAACAACATTCTTTTCCCAAAAGTAACCAAAAAAAGTGAACAAACGAGGACAGATAAACTTGTAATGGCTCCCACTTAGTAAACTTTTGTGAAGACCAAACACTTTAAAATATTGCCTATAATTTTAATAAGAATGCTATAAGGAAGGCATTATGTTTCCAGTTTATTAGAGAAGGTTTCTAAGAACTGTAACTCAGAGGATTTCAGAGTCTCAGCCAAAGTAATCTGTGTAGTAAGAGGTAACACTGGAATTGAACTCAAATCTCTGTAAGTCAAAGATCCTGTTCTCTTGACCTTCTTGTGACGCTGCTCTCTCAATAAGAAGAAACATTTTGTAATTTGGTGAAAATGTCTCCTTTCAGTTGTGACTATTTAGCTCGGGCTGCAAACTCCCAACCTATTGTCTTCATTCCACCTCTGAATATTTTGCACTGAAATACTCCTCCTTTTCAGTTTGGGAGTAACACACACACACAGAGTTTCAATTCCTAAACACTGGATTCTGTTGATTGTTCCTACTCAGTTCCTCTGAATGGCTGTCTCTAGCCTCTCTTATCCTTCAGAAACATGTGCAAGTATGAGTGCACACTAGTTGCCCTACTGCAACTTAATTACATCTTTTCAACTAAAAGATTGAATTTTCTAATGAAAAAGTGTTTAGATTTCTAGGCAAATCTCTGTATTGGTAGACTTCAATTTGAGGGTCATGTTCTTAAGCAACAGACTGGGTATTGTGATTGCGTGTGTGTGTGTGTGTGTGTGTGTGTGTGTGTGTGTGTGTGCCTGTGCCTGTGTGTGTTTCACACTTCTGATGCCCAGGATTTTATCTTCTCTTTTTT
>PVJO010021828.1:0-29204 GCA_004026905.1 Hystrix cristata | reverse complement strand
ACTCTCAGGCTGTGCAACTCGGGGAAGCGACTTCACCCGCAGTGCTAAGCTTAGCCCTGCTTCCAGAGAGCTGCCTCTTTGGTTTCCCGATGGCTGAAAGCAGAAGTGTCCCAAGTTACGTCCGTGGGTACAGCAACCAGGAGTAGGGAAAGGAAGTTTGGCCACTAAAAATGGACATGTGAAGGGCTTGGCTCTGCATGCTTGAAAAAAAAAAACAGGAAGGAAGGTGGTACCACTCTTGGAAAGCTATCTGCAGAACCATCAGAATGAGTCCGGCATGGCGATGCACACCAGTAATCCCACGACTCTGGGTGGCTGAGGCAAGAGATCGATTAGTGAGGCTGCCTCAAAAATAAAAAATAAAAATGGGCTGGGGATGTAGCTGAGCGCAAAGGCCCTGGGTTCAATCCCCAGTACCAGAATGTATCAGGGACACTGAACACATTTATACCCTTTGCCTCCAAAGTCTGTCCAAGGAATCTAGCCAAGGGAGGGACTCTCCAAGCAGAAAAGCTTTTGTGCACAAAAATGTTCATCACAGCATTATTTACAGCACTGAGAAACCAGAAACAACTTTAACCCCCTGTCAAAGACTGGCTGCAAAGGCCACGGGCAACGGACTCACCTCTGGCCACCATACACCCCCATGAACACACGGAGGTGATAACGTGGATAAGTGCTGAGTAGCGGCCTGGGAGCCAAAACTCAAGGAAAGAACCACCTAGAGCCTAAGATTTCAATTGTGTCTCGAATTTTCATAAGGAAAGAAGGATCGAAAGAAAAATGTGCTTAAATGTTAATAGTAGCTGTTTAGGTGTCAGCCCCACCTTCAAGGCCCCTGCAAAGCCAAAGGCCGACCCCAGCAACTCTCTCTCCTCCTCCCTCCTGGCCCATCCAGCTAGAGTCCCTGCCCCTCGCCAGCCAGCAGAGTCCCAGGAGGCTGTCACCGTACTGATCCTGTCCTGAGACGCAGACACAGGCAGATGCTCTTGACTCAGTAAGCACCAGGGCACTGGTCTGGGGCCAGGTCACCAGCAGACTGGGCAGTGTGGGGGGAGTTCCACCGTTCACCCCTGTCCCAAGTCAGGGGTCTGTCCCGGATGACGCTCCTAGTTGATTGGGCTGGGGCTGCTTCCTGCTGCATTGCTCTTTAGAGTTCTAATCAGATGAACCACAAATTTGAAGGCAGCTGCAGTGCTAGTGGGAAAACCCAGCTATCTAGGAGACCCGGGTTGGAATCCCAACTGTAACTTAGCAGTTATGTGACCTCAAACGTGCACATCAATTCACCTCTCGGGGCCTTCATTTCCTCACCTATAAAATGAAAGCCACAGTGCCCACCTCTAGGACTGCAGTATGTTTACACAAAACAAGATGTGGAAAGTGCTTAGCACCTAATCTGGCCTGCAGGTGCCCCAAATAAATGTCTCTCCTTCCTCTTTTCTTTCTCAGCAGCTCTTCCAGAAAGAAGGAAGTGGCAGATGACTGAGGAGTAGAGAACATTACCGGGACAGGAGTCAAAAGTTCTGAGCGAATCACAGCCCGGGGGGCAGACCGCTGGGACAGAAGCCCAGCTCTGACCCTTCAGTCAGGGGACCCCGGTTTTCTCATCTGCAAAATGGGGATGGTATTAGCAACCAGCTCGTGGGACTGTTGTAAGGAATCAGTGAGCACCCAGTAATTGCTCAGCGAGGGCCAGCAGTACCACTACTGTTGCTGTTTATCCAGGAAGCGCAGGTCCCAGCCTGGGGAGGACCCTCGTCTGTCTGGTCCAGGCAGCGGGGGCATCGCTTCCCAGTTTCCCTCAGGGCTCCTGAGGCTCAAGAGGTGCAAGCTCACGGCCAGGGAGCAAACCCAGCTTGCCGTGTCTGGTCTGCCCTCCAGCCTGCATACCCACAGCATAGATCTCGATGTTGATAGTGAAGATGGAGTGGGAGCGCGAGGAGTCCTTGTTCATCAGTGTGTAGCCCACCGCTCGGTTCTTCCAGCCGGTCTCCATGATTCGCTCGCACTGGGTCACGCTGTGCACCGTGTGCATGGACAGCCCCTTCACGTACACGCCCTTCTCGGGGTGCTCCTTCAGCTGCAAGGGGTGGGGAGGGATGGTTGGGGGGGTGCCTCCTGTGTCTGAGGGGGAGGGACCACAGGGCCTCAAAGAACAAGAACAAAGGGCCCAACAGGGACCACCCCTGATCTTCTGCAGTGAGGGTGGACACCTCAAATAAACTACAACAGTCAGGGGTTCACTCCAAATGTGGCCAGCCACAAACCTATGCCTGCCTCCTCCTTGTGGGACCTCGGGCAGGTGACTTAACCTGAGCCTCAGTTGCCACATCGGTAAAATGGGTGTGCAATGCCTATCTCATAGGGAATATGGAGAGGATTCAGTAAAATCAGGCACACACAATGCTTAGCATGGTGCCTAGCAGAGGATATTGCTGTTCACACCATGACTTTGAAGGTGGCTGCAGTCTAGAAGTTCCAGAGCTCCCTGGCACTGATCCAGCAGTCGCCGACGGCTCTGACTGCCCTCTCTCATCTTGCCCACACAGCTCCTGATCGCTGCTCTGCTGTTCCAGGCCCCCAGACCTCAGCAGGCGAAGGGCCCCTGGCTGCCCGGAGCACTCACTTAGACCAGGCCCAGCCCCAGCACAACAGCAGCAATAAATTAACGGATCCTGTTCGCTTTCTAGGCAGCTTCGTTGTTTCGTTGCTGACACTGAGCTCTGAGACACGGTATTCTTCAAGCATGTGAGGAAATAAAACCAGCCTGGCAAGAGTAGAACACATCAGGACGCTGGGTGTTTGCCTGCGGAATGGCCCTGCTGGTCGGAGCCCCAGAAGGCTCAGTGGCTACTGTGGGCAGCTCCGGGGAAGCACAGGCCGGCCCCATCTGCTCAGGCATGACATGTGGAGGTGGCCAAACCTACCTGGGACAGGCTCAGAGGAACAAAGGAGCAAATGAGGCGCAGAAAGGTTAAGAGACTTGCTGAAGGCCAACAGCTTAGTGAGCTTCAGAGATAGGCCAACCAGAGGCCGGCCACCCTGCGGGAGCTGTAGCTTAACCTGACAAAGGGCCGACCTTTTGTCTGTTTGTAGTGGGGACTGAATCCAGAGCCTTCGCACTGAGCTAAATCCCCAACCTGAGGAAGAACTATTGACCTTGTTTTCCATTCAGTCGTAAGAGCTTGGGCAGAAACCCAGTCAGTCACTGGCTAGTCAATCTGCTTTTCTAGGCCTTAATTCCCTCATCTGTGCAATGGGGATGATGCTGCTGCTCCTGCAAGACTACTGCGAGGATCAGGAAGGATATGGAGCTATAAAATGTACTCTAGGTGCTTAGTGAGGCTCGGGGACACAGGTCATACAGAGCCTCAGGCCTGAGCAACCTCACCAGACAACCTCTCACCAAAGAGGTCCCCAACTGCTTTTAAACTGGGGAAGACTCGTCCTCTGCCTCATGATGTCCCCGGTGGTTCCCTCCCCACTGCTCCTGCTCCCACCCTGCCCCTGATGCCCCAGGGAGGTGCTGAGTGATGGCCAACAGCTGCACACCACGTTCCTTGGAAACTGCTCATCTTGGCTGCGAAAGGCCAGAGCAGGTTGCCATGGCAACCAGCAGAGATGCGGCAGGGATGGAGAGGGGTGGAGGGGCAGGGATGTGAGCAGGAGCCAGGCCTGGGTCCATGGAGGGGACAGGCCCTTACACTCTGCCCAAAGGTGGCATGGGGAGAGATAGCGACATAGTCCTGCACCAGCTTCCAAAGAGGTGTCTATGCTGACTGGGGGGTGGGCCTAACTCTGCTTCCCAAAATCTCCCACTGGCCTTCACTGATCTAGCAACTTCTCATTATAATGTCTGTCAGGCCCGTGTTAAGCACAGGTTAAGAGGATGCCCGGTGGAGCCTGGTCCCTGGGCTCCAATCCATCTTCCCTCCACGTGCCCTTGGGCTGGTCCTCACAGGTGCACCAAGCTTCAGGTACTAATCTGTACAAAGGGTAAGAACAGTGCTTCCTCCTCCAGCTGCTGGGAGGCTTACGTGAGAGCTGCCCACACCTCATCCACGGGGAGCATGGCACAGGCCTGGCACCCCCACAGGGCGTGCTTCCCGGAAGGCGCCTGTCATCAGCAGGCCCCAAGGCCCAGCTGCAGCAAGCACAAGGCCCGGATAGCCTGTTAGGGCCCAGCATAGTGTGGAAGGGGAGGGGGCCCTGGCTGCTCTGGTGCAGGGTGGTACAGGGTGGTGCAGGGTGGTGCGAGCAGGCAGGGGAAACCAAGCCCCCGGGCAGGCCTTTTATAGCTGCCAGGTGGGGCGACGCCCTGGGCCCACCTCCTCTCCCTGTTTCCCTGGCTGGGGGCTGAGTGATGACTCAACTGCTCCAGGAGAGAGAAGAGGTAGCAAGACTCCAGGTGGGCGGCGGGTTCGTGCAGGGAGAGGGCAGGGCTCTGCCGTCTGTGCAGAGCCAGCTGCGGGAGGAGGAGGAGGGCCCCACGGTGCCAGGTCTGGGTGGAGACGGAACCGGGCAGCTCCTGCCAGCGGGTTGGCACAGTGTGGGGCCTGGCAGCTGTCCTCAGGCACCCACAGGGTCTTCCCAGTAAGTCTTTGATGAATGAATAAATCAACCAGCCCTCCCTCTCTTGGAACTGAAATAATTGCTCCTTATCCCCTCATTCTGGGGGAGAGGGTCGGATAAACACCAGAACCGGAGAGGTTAGGGGACACTGGGGGAGGATTTCTGGCCACAGTTCTAGGTCACCATCCCCCACTGGTCCCTCATTCTTGGACCACACCAGGCCTGTCCAGCTTTAAAGAGTCCCCAGCCTGAGAGCAGCCCAGCCATTCAATGACTGTCTGGTCTCGACAGCTCTCTTGAGCCCCGCAAAGAGCATCAGTCTGGCTCTTCTCATCTGGACAGAGCCCTGCTGCTGTGAAACGACATTCTTTCCACTGAGTCTTTCAGGAGATGGGACAATGCGTGCAAGGCTCACTGACAGACTGGGCCAGCCCCAGCTCTACCATTGTGAGCACCCCAGCTGTCTTCAGCTCCTGTCACATGCGCTGTCTTTTCTCTGAATCCCAGTGGCAAGAAACAGCTCACACACTAAACCCCTAGCAGGAGTCAGCACTCCACTCGGCCGCTCACCTCATTTCCCGCTTCAATCCCCACGACAGTCACATCAGTCACACGAGGCACATAAGGGTCCTTAGTCCCTCTCAAAGGGAAACAAGGTCCCAGAATCTAGCCTGTCGACATCAGTATAACAAGATGCCTGAGATCCAGGACCCTGAATCAGACAGACCTGGCTTCAAATCCAGATTTGGCCGCTTGCTACAGTGTGAAACCAGTCAAGTCAATGAGCCTCTCTAAACCCCGCTTCCTCATCGGTGGGCTGGCACTGGTGATGCTGTATCGACTCAACCAGCCTGACCCTGAGCATGAAATGGAAGAACGTGCCTAAAGCAGCCAGATAGTTGTAAGTACTTAACCAATAATAATATTAATATCTTCTTTTTAGCTTGAAGGACCCTTTGGGATTTTCATACTAATTTTTCACACGTGGCACCCTTTTCCTAAATGAAATCAATCAAAAACTCCATCTGTTTCAATTGGCACTGGCCAGAGAGAGCCCCCCCCACACACACACACACTTGTGTAGTGGAGGAGGCCCATCGGCCCCTCTGGCATCAGGGACTTCAAGTTCCAAAGTCCCCACTCTGTTCTGAACGTGTGCCCAGGATGCCCTCCCTGCCCTACCTGACACTGGCCTCTCCCAGCCAGCCCCACCCATCCACACTGGGTCTGCGCCCACCTCCAGCCTCTGTTTGGTGTCAGCCCCCAGCAGGTCACGGACGTCTTCATTGTAGATCTCCAGGTACGAGGCCCGGACCAGAAACTTGGTGTCCTCTGCACACTGTGGAGAGAGGACAGAGCACACGGAGGTGTCTGATGCCAAGCCAGCCACTGCCAGGCCTCAGACCTTGACCGCAAGGACATCACGAGAGGAGTGGGGATGTCAGGGTCACAGAGTCCCCACCTCTACCTCACCCTGCCTGTCCTGGTAAAGCTCCCTCCCCTCCAGTTTGGTGGATCCTCAGGCCTCTTCACATTACATGTTCTCTATGGCTGTGTATCTAATGCTTTGTCTACAAGCCTCAAGGTAAAGAAAATAGAAACCTCAGGTAGAGAAACTGAGGCCACAGGGAAGGCCCAGACCAAGCACTAGCTCCAGGCTGATCCTTGGCAGCTTTCTCGGGCTCCTCTATGTCCCTGAGGGCCATCTTGGTCCACTCAAGGCCTGGGCGACTGCTCCGTAACAGAGCTGTGGCTGCCCACCACCTCTCGTCCCAGTGCTCAGAGTCCTTACATCCATGGAAATGTTAAATGAATGTTTTCTCCCTGGTTTTTGTTTTTGTTTTTGTTTTTGTTTTATTTTTTCAGACACGTTCTCACTGTGCAGTCCAGGCTGGGCTTGAATCCACTATGTAGCCCAGACTGGCCTCAAACTCTCTGCTATCCTCCTGCCTCAGCCTCCCAAGTGCTGGGATTACAGGCGTGTGCCACCACACCTGGCTGTTAAATGAATGTTGAAATCCAAAAGCGGCAGGAGGAGAACATGGGATTGGTGGGCAGAATTTTCTCAGTTTTAAATTTTTCTCCCATCACCTTTTCAGAAACCAGTACCTGCTGCCCGCTGACCCGTGCCAAGTCAAGGCCAGGCTCTGACTGCACCCCGTGGTCCATGCAGAGGTCAGAAGCACCTGGGGACCGCCTGTGACACCAGCCCTGCCCCTTCCCTCCGAGAAGCCCGTACCTGGACACTCTCAAACATGTGCTCAAAGGCCCTGGGGATGATGCCCCTCTGCGAGGGGGGTTCCGGCAGGCCCTGCATGGTGAAGGATTTCCCGCTGCCCGTCTGGCCGTAGGCAAAGATGGTGCCATTGTAGCCCTCGGTGACGCCCTGCAAGGGACGAAGCCAAAGCCCAGGGCTCAGCCGGTCAGGCCCAGGCGGGCGGTGCCGCCGCCTAACCAAGGACTCCAGCACTGCAGCACTAGGCTGGGGCAGGTAGTGGAGGAGAATTAGTGGTCTACTTGAGGTGGGAGACTGTCCCCAGAGGGGACAAGAGTTCGAGCTGTGCAGCCTCACCCCCAGGGTTCAATTCCTGTCTCCACTCCGCTGTGTGCCCTCGGGTGGGTCTTAGGCACTTTGCGCCTCAGTTTTCCTGTCTGTCATAAAGGGTAAGAACTGCACCCTTCTGCAGCAGCTTACATGTAACTGTTGTGCCCATTAGCACACAAAGTGCCAGCATATGCAGGTGCTCCTTAAATGTCACCCGGCACAGAGGGAGGCAGGGGTACAGGAGTGACATTCACCCAAGCCAGGGAGCGGTATGCAGTGACAGACGTCCGTCCCATCCATCCCAGCACCAGGCACAGAGCGGGAGAGCAAAGCAGGGAGCCAGGACAGCGTGGGGAGAAGCAGAGAAAACCTTCTAGGGAATTGGGATGGTGCACAGCTGAGGGAGCTGGCGGGGTGGCTTGGACGCTGACCGCTGACCGGAGAGAGGAAGCGAGGTGGGAGGGGGCGTTGAGCAAAGACACAGGAGAGACACTGATGGGGTGGAGCCGGGCGGGGGCTGGAAGATGAGGCAAGGAGGCAGGACTGCAGGCTGACTGTGCACTCTCCCTAAAGCCCTTCTCCACCCGCTGATGCCCTCAGTTACTCAACAGCTACTGGCTGTCTTCTCTGTGGGGAGACGGAGCAGGGAACAAGGTGGACGCGGTCCCTGCCCACACAGAGCCTAGGAAGGCACAAGTTCTAGAACTTACTACGGGGAGAAGAGGGGATCCTGCCTCTGAACGCAGAGCCAGAGAGCTGTGCTCAGCCCAGGGACCCACATGGCGTCCGTGCCCTATTCACTGCAAAACCCATGCTGTGGACCAATGCACAGCTCAGCGGGCATCCCGGGAGCTGCTGGTACCAGAAGGCCGCAGCCACCATTTCACAGCTCCAAAGGACGAGGCCCACTTTGCAGGGGCAGAAATGAATGAGCGCCTCTTCCTTGTCCGAGGAAACCAGGAGCACAGCGTGTGCCCCCGCAGGTCCGCTGGGCAGTGGCTGCACACATGCGCCCAGGTGCCAGGTGCCCAGGTGCCCAGATGGCCAGGTGGTGAGGCCACTTAACCAGGGGCCTGGAGTGGCTGCTCAAACCCACAGGCAGGGACATTAGGGGCACATGGGGCTCCTGGAAAAACAGTAGCTCCAGGGCATCCATGTGACCCAAGCTGGGGATGGGGGACTGTAAAAATTAAACCAAGTTTATTTTAATTAACTAATGCGCAATTTTTTTTTCCTGTGCTGGGCATCAAACCCAGGGCCTCGAACATACTAAGCAAACACTCTACCACTAAGCTACATACTCAGCTCTATTTTATTTTAAGTAACTTATATTTAAAAATAGAAGCAAGCTCGGCATGGTGATGCATGCCTATAATCCCAGCACTCAGGAGGCTGAGGCAGGAGGATTGCCATGAGTTCAAGGCCAGCCTGGGCTACACAGTAAGTTCAAGGACAGCACAAACTACATAGTGAAACCCTGTCTCAAAACAAAAACAAAATTTAAAAAACCCACAAACTATTAACGAGCTGTTTTACATTCTTCAAACTGAGTCTTTGAAATATGATCTATATTCTATACAGTTACAGCACACTTCAATTTCAGTCACTAAAATGAAACAAAACAAAATACAAAGTTGTGGTTAATAAAAAAATGTGTCCTACTGTTCTTACTTCTTGAAACGTGGCCACCAGAAAAGCTGGAGTTACATGTGTGACTCACCTGGTATCTTCGCTGGAGGACACTGCTTCAGAGCTGTGCCATCCAACACAGTAGCCTCCAGCCACATGTGCACATGAAATTAAAATCCACTGTAGCACTGGCCTTTCTCAAGTGCCACATGCTACCGTGCGGCTCGTGGGTACCTAAATAATCGGTCAATACAGATACAGATTGTTTCTACTATCACAGAAATTTCTAAGGCTAACGGTGCTCTGGAGTTAAGTGGAAAACAATTCTAGGTGTATGGCTAAGGCAGGTCCCATGGGACAAATGCACACGCAGAGCGGGTCCCACAAGCACCACTCTAGACTTGCACCCTGGTTGTCTGCCACCACCACACGCATTATTTACTAAAGGATTTTCATGAAATTAATGGTTAATGGAGTATGTGTGTCTCTGTCATCTGTCTGTCTGTCTGTCTCTCGCTCTCTACTAGGGGTGGACCAGGGCCCCTTTTTAATTTGGCATCATCTTCAGCATTAACTGTCATGACTACGTTACATTACAGACTGAGTGTGCTATACATTTTATCAGCTACTAAAATTAAAATATCTGCCCTGAATTTTCCCATATCCTCTTTCGGCTCCCTCCTGAATATCCCATCCCCGGGGCCAATAGCTTTCCCTTCCTGATGTCCCTGGAAACCGGATTCACCTCACCCTCCTCAGCACCATGCCAGGTGGCCCGGGGTGGACTGGGGTGAGACAGCAGAGGATAATCTGAGGCCACAGTGTAAAGGGTCAGGAGAAACTGCAGACCCACCAGTTAAGAAGGGACCTTGGGACAGGCACTGCCGTACACACCTATAATCCCAGCCCACAGGGAGGCTGAGGCAGGAGGACCAGAAGTTCAAGTCCCACCTGGGTAACTTCGCAAGGCCCTGTCTCAAAACGAAAAAACACAAAAAGGTGTTGGGGATGTAGCTTAATGGTAGGAGTGTACCTGGGTTCATTCCCCAGTACCACAAAAAGGGGCAGAGGTTGGACCAAGCAGCACCTAGGAGAGGTGAAAAGGCCACCCAGGGACAAAAGGTCAGGGATGGAGCCTGGATTTAAAGGGTAGAGAACAAAATGGAAAGGGCAGAAAGTGAGAAAGTGGAAGCTGGCAGTGCTAGGGGCTTTTGTCCCGAGCAGCAGGCTCCCTGGAGGGTGCTCTGGGGCCCGAGCCACCGGCCAGAGCACCCCGGGAGCAGCATCGAAGCTGCACGCCCGGCCCAAGGCCTAGCATCTGCTCCCGGCTCAGAGGCAGCCTCGGCTGTGATTTGTATGTTATCTGAATGCTGTTTTGCATATTATTTGCATGCTGCTCCTTTCGTTTGAGGCAGCAGGATAAAGCAGGGGAACTAAGCCCTGGGAATCAGAACTGTGCTGACTTCTCTATGACTCTCCAGGCCCCAATGTCCTCAGAAGGAACGACTCCAGCTCTTCTTTAAACGCTACCTACATGCTGGTCTCTACTGGGGACCCTTCTTCCACCCTCCTGTCCGGCAGACGCCTCTCACCCTTCAGATCCCAGCTCAGGCCTCCTCTCTCTCTGGGGGATCCTCTTCCATCCTGTCCAAGTCCAGGGGGCCCTTTCCATGCTGCCAAAGTCCCCAAGACTTCTCCCACTCATGACCCTAGGTAGTAACTAGTAGCTTAGCTGCTTCTCCCCCTCAGCTGCCTGCTGAGGGCAGCAGGTGTCCCCTTCCACGTGCCCCAGGACTAGATGGGCCGGGTATGGAGATGCTATTGTCAGCTGGGTGAAGGAATGAAGGTCAAGTTTGAGGCTGTGCAGAATAACCAGAAGCAGGAGTCTGCACCAGCAGAAGTCAGTAGAGAAAAGAGTGCTAAGGAGAGGGCAGCCAGGCCTGTCACTGTGTCCTTGGTGTCTCCCTCTCTGGGCTGGGTTTCCTGGGGACCCTGGCAGAGAGGCTTGCTCAGGACATTTCTCCAGGAAAGGGAAGGACCAAGATCACCCCTAGAGCAAGACTGAAGGCCCTAGAGGAGGCAAGCCAGAGGAAGAACAAGCTGTCAAGTCTCGCAGGGGCCAGCCGCAGAGAGAGGGAACAGAGGTGTTCTGCGAGGCCGGGTGGCTGAAAATGTCAGGGCTTTGGCACAGTGTGCAGACCAGCCTTCCGGGAATCCAGAAACAAAGGTGGAGTGGGCCACCCCGGGAAGCACGAGCTCCGGTCAGTGGAGATTCCCACGTGAGGGCTGGTCCTCCTCCACCTGGGGGACCTTCAGGGACCCGGTGGAAGAGGAGGGCTGGGTCAGATGAGCTATCAGGTCCCTTCTAGCCAGGAGTCCAGGCAGTCAACAGACAACTGCTACCCCCAGAGCCATCGCCATCACCTGGGGGAGCTGCCCTCATCCTCTGGGCCTCATCTCCAGTCAGGTCTCCGCCACCAGGGACGCCTCAACCCTCTTGAGGCCTCTGACTAACACCTGCACCAGAGAGGCAGCCACTCCCCTCCACCAGCTGGTCAGCCAAAGCAGAAAGCGCCCATGCCAAATGTTTGGAACACTGACTTAAATAAGTCAAGCTGGTTTCTTCACTTCGGGACTTCTCAGAGCCCCCAACATCCCACCACGCCCATGAAGTGTCTCCCAAACTGTTCCTTTGTCCACGGACCAACTAGCAATCGGGTAGGTATCGGGGAGACGATGGCAGAAAGGAAAGAGCCTGTGGCCAAGACACAGGAGGCATGTTCCAGCTCTAAAGCTGCCAGAAACTAATGTGGAAGCTGACACAAGTTTCCTTGCTCCGGCCTCAGTCTCCCCGTGTGTGAAGTGTGAGTGCCTTCCCTGTCAGGATGTACATGTGAGCTGCCAGTGTGAGCCAAAGCCTGTGAAGCCAGGAACTGTCGCCTCTCTGTCCTCAGATGCCGGGGCAGTAAGAGACAGATTAGACTAGAGCTAAAGGGTGTCCTTTCCTCAGGGCAAAGCCGGGCCAGAGGCCTTCTGCAGAAGCAGGGACCAGTGGGGTCTTTGCCCCATCACTGCACAGCCCTAGGAAGGATGAGGCTGAGACGGAGGAGAGGATTCGCCCGCTGGGCTGAAAGGACAGCAAGCTCAGGTCAGGGCCTGGAGGGAGTGAGGGTGGAGGAGCCACGGAAGAGGAGGCGGCCTGGGGTCTTGGGAGGGAAAGGGGCAGCTAGGGAAGTGGCTGGAGCACCCAGGGTCCTGCGGATCTGGGTCAGGGTGGCGGCCAAGTGGTCCTGCGCCCGGAGTTCTCTGGGCGAGGGGCTGGAAGGGAGGGGAGGAGGGCCAGCCTTGGCCCTGGGTTCTGTGAAGACCTGGACACGTACTCAGAGCGACCCGCTGCTATCCACCTTCGCGCCTGATCACAGCGAAAGCCTCCTCCCGGCCTGGGAGTGCCGAGCGTCCCTTCAGAGTGGCCCCAGGCCCAACCCGCCCGTGTGGAAGGCGGGCGCCCTCACCTCCACCAGCGGGTAGGCGATCTCGTTGTAGATCTGCTCCGTGCAGTGCTCCATGTGGTAGGCACCGTCGAAGGTGAACTGCTTGGGGGGCTCGTCGGCGGCACCCGGGTTCTGGATGAAACACTGGCCGCGCGCGGAGTCCACCGTCACCACGGGCTGGCAGTGCAGCTCCCGCTCGCGCTGGTTCATGGGGCGACAGCGCACCACCACCTTCACGGACTCAGAGGCCATGGCCGTCGGCGGGGCCGGGGCCGGGAGGGGCGGGCTGCTCGGGCGGCTCGGGGCGGGGACTCCTGCGGCGCCCGGAGGGGAGGACGAGGCCGCGGGCGAGTCCCTGAGGCCGGCCCGGGCGGGGAAGTGGGGGATCCGCGCCGCCGCCGCCGCAGGACCTGAGCCCCGAGCCACCCGGCCGCCCGCTCGCACGCGCACGCGGTCGCGGCGTTCGCCGTTGCCGGGCAACGCCCGTGGCGTCACAAGTGCGGCTCCTCGAACGTCGGGCGCGCGATCCCTCCCGGGAGCTGGGATCCGAGCGCGAGGGCTCCCGGCTCGGAGCTCGGCAGGTTCGCACTTTGCCCATCCAGCTCTGACCGGGAGCCCACGAGGCCACCCGCAGAGGTTAGAGGCTTACAGAGAAGGGCGACAAGGGCCCTGCTGTCCTTCGTCATCTCCCTGTATTCAGGAGGAGGCTGTCCACACCTTACAGCCCCTTGGACAATCGATGCCACCCTGGTTTTTCCTAAACCTAAAGATTTTAAGACTGAGGCAGAAGGATCTAAGTTCGAGGCCAGCCTGGGCAACATAAATATTTATCAAAAAAAAAAAAAAATGGAGTCGGAGTATATAGCTCAGTGGTGGAGCGCCCCTTGGTCGGAACCCCAGAACTGGGGGTGGGGGTGGGGGGTGGGAGCGAGTATCTTAAAACAGATTTTAGAACCCGAAGTCTTTGGAAAGGCCACTCGGCACATCCCCCAGCCAGATGAGCGGCTCTAACGCGCCGCCTCCAGAATCCCCTCTGTTTAGAAACACCGAGTGTGAGTTAAATGGCAGACACTGTGACAGATGATGGGGAGACAGCACTCCCCAAGGCCATAGTCTAGCAGAGGGACTGGCATTGAAAACAAAAATCCCCAAAAGTCCCATGAATGGAAAAAGTACAAACTAAGAACCAGTTCTGTGGAACATCCAAAAAGGCAGCCAGGGTGTAGGCCAGTGATGGTGAAACTTCTAGAGCTTTCAGTGTTAACAGACAGCCTGCTGTGGCATGAGTACCATGGGTTTGCCACCACTGGCTAGGGGTACTTGGGAGAGGGTACCTGAGACTGACCAGAGCTGAAATATGACAGCTGAGGAACAAACCAGGCTAAGGAAGGGGAGGATAACAAGGAGTTGTGTCTGGGCTGTGCAAAGGTCCTGTGGCATGTGGCAGAAGCAGAAAGCACAGAGTCTTGAATCTTTTTCCTACAGGATATACCTGCCGCAGGCTTAAAGTAGAAGAGGGTCAGGATTTGATTAAACTGACCCAATTCCTTCAGGACATTGTTAGCCCCCAGGGGCAGGACCTCCGTCTGGTTCACTGCACACCAACTGACGGTATGTTTTATGTTTAGCAAACAAATACAAAACAGGCAAACTGGATGAAGACTTTCGAGGAAAAGTTTACACTCAGCAATTTGAAGAAATGCATTTTATTTGTCTCACAGTCCACATAGTAAGGAAAGCTGGGCTCCAAGGTTGTGCTAGTTAAAACCGACAAAACTGTGGTCTGTCCTTCAGAAACGGGAGCCTACACACAGGCAGAATCCTTGCCTTATTTGTAACATAATAACAAATGCTGCTTGGAGGAATGTTACCGGGCTTGGGGGAGGCCATCCTGTCAGTGTGCTGAGTATCCCCCACAGCTTGTCCACATGGTGATTCCACAGCGTGCCCCACCCCTCCAACAGGAAGCCTGCCCAAGTGCTGGCCACTCACCAAGCTTGCTTCAGGGCTCATCTATGGTGCTGCAATCCCAGGTGCAGGGTACCCCTCACCCCTCTCCCTCCAGGGGAGTGAGGCTGGAGCTACCCTCAGAGACCAGTGCTCTGCCCAAGAAGGGTGGGCTCCCACAGAGGTGGCTGTACAGAGAGAATCCCCAAAAGATGTTCCTTCTAGCCCTTAGGGCACCTGACTCAAAAAAAAGTGGCAAGGTCCCTGGCCAACCTCATGTCCTGGTGGGGGCTGGGGGCTGGGAACACTAGGCGTGTCTGCCCCCCTTCCATTCTGCTGGGGCTGCCCTCTTCCTGCCCAGAGTCAGAAATCTGTTACTTCCAAGGCACTGATCAGTAGATCCCACACCCTGCTGGAGAGGGTGGTCCTGAGACTCATAACAGCTTTGCCTCAGGAAGGGAAGTTCATCGGAAACGAACTCGTCCCATGACTTGGCTAGGTGGGTCTGTATTTCTTTGCCAAGTCAGCTTACAAAGGTGATGCCTGGATTCACCAGGCACTGGCAGAGCCACCTCCTTCCACTGGAATGGCTTCCTCAGCTCTCCCTGGCCTGCCGAGGCCCTGCCCCCTCTGACAGGGCTCTACCCTTGGGGACTCTATTCTGTCTCACCCGCAGTGGGACTGGCCTGGAGAGACAGGTGGCCCGTGACACCATGGCCAGGCCTATATCAAAGGAAATACCAGGATCAAGTAGCTTGCCAAGGCAGCCACCAAACCAATGCGGTCTTCAGGGTGAGTAGGGCAGCTCTCTGCCGGCCCCTCCCAGGTGAACAGGCAGGAGGGAATCAGCTTCGATGGTGGGATTCACACTCCTGCACAGGTCTGATTTCCTGTCAGGTGCTCTCTGGCGACTGCCAGGCAGGGCCCAAGGCCTGGCCTCCTTGGGAGAGGGCTGACCGCCCCCCACGAAAAGCTCCCAGGCAAGCAGTAAACTTTCTGAAGTTCTGGGAAGCCTGGTGCTCCACCTGCTCCTCCTAGAATCTCAGCAAGCCACACAGCCAACCTCCGGGCTCCTCCACAGAAGGTAGTGAAGCGATGGAAGACTGGGCCAGGGGGCAGAGACCAATGAAACTGGCGGCCAGTGGGGTGTGAGAAGGGTGGGGCAGCTCCTGAGGCTAGAGCCAAGGCCAGGCCGGCCTTTGATCAGGGCCCACTTCCTAGCCCAGGCCCAGCAGTTCCGCTTCAGATTTGGCATGGCCAAGGGGCCGCAGAGTCCGGGGGGGCCTGCCCTCGGGCCCACAGTCATGCTCTTCGTAGGTGGGGTTCAGGCGGCCCATGTCCAGGGGGCAGAAGAGGCTGCGCTCCATCCCAGCGTGGTTCTCCACCAGGGCCTCCAGGCTGGGGAACTCTGCTGGCAGGTGCTGGGGAGGAAGGGTCCTCAGCTCCAGGCGCACCCCATGGCTCACACGGGGCCCCAGCCACCCCCACCCCCTCTGCCCATTTCGGAGAGCAGGAAACAGAGCTCAAGAGAGGTCACATGTGCTGTCATGGCCGAGCCAGACACCATCTCCTCTCTCCTCCCACCTGGGCAGGACAACACCTGACTGCAGATTCAGAGTCTGTGTGAGGTCAAGCACTTTCCACCTCTGCTAAAAATGGTTAGGCGCCAGGGGGTGGGAAAGCAAGCCTTTTAAAAGCCAGAATTCCTATAAAAATGTGGAGGCGTTATCCAGGCCAACTCTACTTCAGGCTCCTTCTAAAGAGGACCCTTAGTGATGTGACACCTCCCTTGTCCTCCATGAATCTCCAGGTCAAGGTACGGCTAGCAGAGCAGGGGCGGGGCCAAGTAGGCCAGGACCAATGAGGAAGGAGCAAGGCAGTGGAGGAGGTGTGGCCAGAGACAGCCAATGGGGGCGGGGTATGCAGGCTCAGGAGGTGGACTGTTAGAAAAGGAAAAGGGAGGGGCAGGATCAATGATGGGGCAGGGATCAAAGTGTGGGATCAACGATGGGGCAGGTTGCGCGCACGCACGCGCACACACACACCCCCATGTAGGCTTCCAAGCTCTCACCTCTAGGCAGTAGCGGCCCAGGTGGTTCCGGAAGACCAGGTGGGGCACCACGCCACATTGTGTCCGCACAGACAGGCACCACTGGCCGCTGGTGCTGGGCTCAGGCCATAACAGGAAGGCACCAACCACATCTCTCCGCAGCAGGGTGAGCGCACAAGACCTGGGGCACAGACAGTAGGGGCTTAAATTAGGACCCCAGGTCTGGACCCAGCCTCAGGCTGCGGCCCAGCAGATAGCCCAAAGGCCTGGAGGCAGTCTGAGGGTCAAATAAATGCCCTTAAAAAAAACGGTGCCTGGGGCTGGGGATTTAGCTCAGTGATTAGAGTGCTTGCCTTGTAAGCACAAGGGCTGAGTTTGATCCCTGGCACCACAAAACAAAACAAAACAAAACAAAACAAAACAAAAAACACGGTGCCTGACCTAGGGCGGCTGCTCAAAGCAAAGCTTAAAGGGACCTATAGGCCTGGCATGGTCACACACACCTGTGATCCCAGCACTGCGGGAGGCTGAGGCAGGAGGGTGGCAATTTGAGCCCAGCCTAGGTAATTTTGAGACCCTGTTTCAAAATTTTTAAAAAAATAAAAGTGAACTAGTGATATAGCTCAGTGCAAAGGTTCTGGGTTCAACTGCCAGTACAGCAAAAATAAAGAAAAAAAAAATGGGCCTACAAGTCCTTAACTGTTGTTGGAAAATTAAAGATCCCATCAGTAGAGAGGTTTAAAGAGCTGACATCTGGGGCCAGCCACTGAGGGCTTTACACTGTCACCTTGTGTGATCTCTCCATAGCCCATAAGGAAGGTCCTGTTACACACATTTCACATCTGAGAAAACTAAGGCTCAGGATGGAGAAGTCCCTGACCCGAGTTCTGCGAGGCTGGGCGCACTCTGCCCACGCACAGGGGTGCACCATACATCAGGGCTCTGGAGATGTCCCCATTTCTCTGCCCACCCAGGGACCCGGCATCAGGCCAGGCCAGACCCTTCCTACCTGGAGAGGCCGGCAAAAGCCCAGATGTTCTCTGTCAGGCTGCCCTCAATCTCCACCAGGCACGGGGGGCCACCAGGACTGCGGGGCCATGCCTCCCACGCAGCAGGGTCTATGGACACCACCCAGTGTCAGAGGGAGAGGAGCCAGACCCTCCCCTGACCAGCTATCCCACAACCTCCTGCCCTCACCACTCTATCCTTTCCCCAGGTCCCTCCCTGCCCAGGAGGCACGCATCTACCCCTCCCCCACAGACAGCTCTACATGCAGCCACATCCACTCGGCAGTGAAGCTTGCACACAGCTGCACAGTCACTGTGTAGGCCTCACGCTCACAGCCTGGGTGCAGGCACACCCAATCACACGCACAGGCTGCACCCTGACTCACAGGACTCCCTCGCTGACAGCTGCAGCTGGGCCTCATAAGTGCAGCCCCGGTAGGCCCCTGATCGGATCACCTTGCTGCGAATGGCCTTCTTACGCACCAGTGTGGGTGAGCAGTAGGGGTTACCCAGGCGAGCATGGCGGGCACTGCGGCCTTCTGACTCGGGCAGCTCCTTCTAAGGCATAAGAGGGGCCAGTGGGCAGCAGACACAGGCCCAGCCATATCAGGCCAGGCAACACCCCCGCCCCTGGACAAAGCCCACCCCTCAGCCATGACCTCCAAGCACTCCCAGGGGTCTTGTCCACTGCCCGCCCCGGCCGGGGTGCTGCGTACCCCGCTACTGCCCCCTGGCTCCTCTGCTGGCAGCCGCCGCAAGGAGACCAGAGCATGGACATTCTGTGAGAGCTGACTGCGGCTGAAGGGCTCCCGCACCAGGGTAGCAGGGCCCCCAGGGCTGGAGAGTGGCTTCAAGGACACGTCTCCCGCAGGCCCAGGGGACAGCTCAGGCTGTGCTCGCTCCTCAGGGTGCTGCAAGAGGTAAGCAAGCTGGAAGGAGCGGCAGAGCAGCAGGTACAGGATCTGGACCTAGGTCAGGAGAAAGGCAGGCTCAGCTGGAGAAAGTCCCTGGGAGCTCCCCAGGCATCTGCCTGCTCTCCAGAGGTGCACGCAGCCCCTGAGCTTGCAGTACCTCGCCCTTTTCCTCTTGGGAAAACTCCTACTTAGCTCTCAAAACCTCCCCATCATGCAGCCTCCCTATCAGCCTCCTTTATTCACGTAATGAATGCCAAGCACCTACTTTGTGCTCTGCATCCTGTGCGTCACCTCGAAACTCTCTCAGAGAAGTGGCTGGAGTCAGAAACTAGGCTCCAATTATGCCTGTTACTTAGGAGCTGCACTGGGACCATGGTGCAGCATGGCGCCCTCTGTGCCGCAGTTTCCTCATCCCTACCTCCCTGTGTTCCTTTGAGGAGTGAATGAAGTAGAGCATGGAAACCTCCCTCCCAAGCCCAGTACCTGTCTGGGCCCAGCGCATCCACACCATGCAGGACCAGCATGTTGGAACCATGAGCTGCAGCCACCTGTCACACCAACATCCGGCCCAAGGCTGGACATCCAACAGTGACAGCAAATGCTTGCTGGATGGAACAAGCCCAACCTCTGCTGCCGAACAGCTGTGGTTCACACTGGTCACACTGGCTCTGACTGCCAGACCTACCTGCCCATGACTCGCCCCACCCACCTACCCAGGGTCATGCCTTGGGACAGCCCGAGCCCTGGACCCAGGCTTTGCGCTTAGGGAACTCCAGCACCAGTGCTTAGCGACAAAGCCAGAGTGGTCCATGACAGGCTCTGTAGGAAGGGCTGCCTGGGGGAGACAAGGCCTCCGAGTGGGAGTTGTCCGGGCAGGGGCACTGAGCCCTGAGGGCAAGGAGGTGAGGAGGGAGGGGCAAGGATTCAGGCAGAGAACAGCTCCAGCAAAGGACCAATAGGTAACCTGCAAGTTTGTGGTCTGGCCCGCACAGAAGGCCAAGGCCACCAACTTGCTTAGGGTAGGGGAGTCCTTAGTGGGCATGGCCAAAGAAGGTTCAATATTGTAAGGGGTGCTCCTAGAAGGGCTCAGAGGCCTCTGTCCCTAGACCCCACCCCCAGCCTCGGTGTGTCCCCTGCCTTGTGCCCAGGTACCTCTCCAGGCTGGCTGCTCACAAAGAGGTGGCAAAAGAGTCTGCTGGCTGGGCTTCGCGGGTTCCGGGCAACAAAGGCAAACTGGCAGCGGGCTGGGCTCCAGGTGGAGTAGAGGATGCGCCGCAGGGCGTGGGCCATCAGGAGTGCCTGGGATGTGTCACCAGGTCACATCAGGCCCCTGACCTGTATGCCTGAAATCCCAGCAGGGCCGCCTCATCTCCCACCCAAGCCTGGCCCTTCCACAGCCTCAATGCTGGGCAAGGGCTGATGTCTCTGATGTCAGAGGCCAGGAGCGGCCTCTGGAGATTTTAGAAGAGCAAGGGTGAGATGGACCATCCAGGGGACCCTCAGATGTCCAGAGGCCAGAGTAGATGGACAGGCTGGGGGCTGAGCCAGGCCCCGTGAAGGACACACCTGTGCCTGTCCAGCCTCCCTGCACCAGCCCCTCCTACCTCTCCCTCCCCACTGTAGATCTTGAGACCCTGCAGGCTGAATTTCAGGATGACAGCTCGGCGTCGGGAACAGTCCTAAGTGGAAAAGGGTTGGTGGAGGCAGGTGTTACTCCCCCGGTCCAGCCCTAGGATCACTCACCAACACCACCCCTGCCGGGATACAGAGCCCTGGGCAGCAGATGCCTGAAGCAGGGAAGTGGGGGTCACTCATAACAGAACACTTCCCCCCAGTCAGGCCACAGCTCCCATCCCACCTTTGGCTTCAGCTGTGGGGGTGCACAGCCAGACAGCCAAGAGAAGTCCATGGGCATGAGGACAGGGCTTTTTTTTTTTTTTTTTTTTTTTGTGGTACCGGGGATCGAACTCAGGCCCTTGTGCTTGCAAGGCAAGCACTCTAATCACTGAGCTAAATCCCCAGCGAGGGCAGGGCTTTAAGAGCCTGGGTGTGGGTGCTTCCTGGGTCTACGTGTCCATCTCTATGAGCGGGGAGGGGCTGTGTCTGGTCTGTGACCCCATGGGGATGCACCCCCTCACCTTCAGTGCCCACAGCTGCTGCCGCACCAGCCATATGCCCTCCTGTGTGTCCAGGTCATCCACGGGGAAGGAGCCCACGTACTGCGAAGCCGTGGGTGAGAGGGAGCAAAGCAAGGGAGTCAGGCTCCTTCCTCCCAATCCAGCCCCCGACACACACACAGTCTACCACCAAAAACCGGCGGCAGGGACAGGGCAGCACCCTTGGGGCCCAGGCTCTGCCACTCTCCCAGCAGGCAACCTGTGCACCCTCACAGGTCAGGTCACCCAAGCCCTCTGAGGTCCCACTTCCCTGTCTGTGCAGTGCAGACTGCAAGGTCTGGGTCAGAGAGGGACAGGAAGGTAGGTCCTTGACCCCCAGCTGCTTGCCACCCCCAGGGCCAGCCCCCTGAGACCACCTGACAGGGCACACCCACCTGGGCAAACTTTGTGATGCACCTGGGCCGGTAAGGGATGGGCCCACAGTCGGATGCCCTGCGGCCGCCGGCCCCAGCCCTCTGCATGGCCCCCAGGGTGGCCGCTTGAGGCTCCACGGGGAGAAGGCTGCCGAGGGCAGGGACAAGGTCAGCTTCCAACAGGATGGGGCTCAGTGCTCCCAATCAGAGGCTGGCCAGTCCATTTGTTGGTTCACTCATTCATTCATTTATTCCACAAATCCTCACAGCACCTGCTGTGTGCCCCTCGGTGTCCTGGGCACTGGGGACACAGCCCTGAAGAGATGGTGAAAGCTGCCTGCCTTTACTGGCGACATTCTCATCAGGGAGAAAGACAGAAAGCAATGTAACAAGCTGAAACAAAGCAGGGGAGAAGACTGGAAAGGCCAGGTGTGGGTTCCTGGGGTGAGGGCCGGGAAAAGAAGTGAAGAGTGTACAGCTTGTGCAAGCGTTCCAGGCTGGAACTGCAGAGCTGATGCTGACCCCTGCGGGTAGAAATCAGAAGTACAGACCTGTAAGTGGCCTATAAAGGTGCTGGGGGGAGCCAGGTTGTAGTCCTAGAGTCCCAGCTACTAGAGAGGTTGAGGCAGGAGCATCATTTGAGTCCAGGAATTTGAGGCTAGCTTGGGCAAAACAGCAAGACCTCATCTCAAAGTGAAAAAGAAAAAGAGGTACCAGGGGAAGGAAAGGCAGGCTGGGAAAGGCCACCAACTGGAGTGGGGTGGGATGGTAACAGCTGTGACAACAGTCTGCAAAGGTACAAAGGAAGGCAAGCAGCTAGAGCCTTCGGGTAGACCTTGACCAAGCAGCAGGCTGGATCCAATTTAGGATCTGCCTTAAATGTCAGACAAGGAAATGCAGGCTTTCATAGCAGGTTATAGGGCACGAGCAGTCCATGGGGGTGGCCATAAGCTGGATGGCCAGAGCTGATGAGGCTGGGGACCCATCCTAATTTCAGCCTGTTCCCTAAGCCCCCAGCCCCTTGCAGACCATGAAAACCAGACAATGCACTGTTCTGAGTCAGGATGTGGAAAAGATGGGCAATTGCCCTGCCCCTTCCTGGGAGCCCCTGCCCAGGTCCACTAGTGGAGACAGGAGGGGACTTCCCTTATGAGACAGTCCTCAAGGGCAGGGGAGCATTTACTGCCCCTCAGACCCAGGACCCCAGCTGGTGCTCGATAAATGTGAAATGAATGCATCGGTACCAGTGATAACAAGAAAGAGCAGCTGAACACCTCTGCCATGGTCCCAAGGACCCAGCTCCCCAGCCTTTCCAGGGCCAACTTTGATGTCCCCTCTGTCCCCTGCCTGGCTGGCTCTCTCACCAGCCGACTTGTAATCACTGACTCAGGTCAGGAGGTTTGGTTCAAACCTTGTGTGACTCTGGTCAGCTGCCTCAGCTCTCCTGCCCCATCTCCTCATCTGCAAACCTGAGATAATGTGTAGAGCAGGGACCCAGCACGACGCCAGCCAGGCTTGGGCAAGGGCTCAGCAAACACAGCCTTACAGGCAAGACTCAGGAGGGAACTTGGAGAGACAGCAGGCTCTGGCCACTCTCAGCGCCCTCCCTGCCCAGGCCACTCTGACAGGAGACCACCCAGTCTGGGAGCACAAGGCAGGAGGAGGCCAGCCTGGAAGCCAGGAGAAAGCGGAGATCAGGCAGGGTTAGGCGGGGAAGGGCACATCCTGGACATGCTGCTTGTGAGGGACACTGTTAGCATGGTGGGGTGGCTGACCCCTGCCTGCCACGACCTGCAAACCCAGGCTCAGGCCAGGGTGCCGGTGCCAGCAGCCGTTCACACCCTTCAACGGGTGGCCAGCATGAGAAGAGCAGGAAAGTGAGGGCTGCGCAGCTAGCTCCCGCAAAGCCTTCCCAGGTCCTCCCATTCCATCCCCTCCTGCTTTTCTGGGCCATGACAGCCTCTACTTTCTGATCCTGATCATTTTTCACATCATGTTCTTTCCCTACTGTATGTCTGATGTTCGAATAAAGCAAAGTTAGATGTGCAACAGCACTACAGCCACGTGACATCCGTTTCAGGTGAGGAGAAAGGGCTCCCACAGAAACTGCCTTTTAACGATAAACACTATGGGGGGAGCTCCTGGCAGCCAGGAGAGGGGAGGGAAAGACTACAAAACAGCTAATGGTGGGGGAGGACAGAGGATAGAAAGACTGCTAGGGACAGAAGCAGGAACAGAGCAGGCCAGAAGACAAAAGCAAAAGAGATAAAAGAGAGAAAAGAGGAGGAAGCAATGGAGAGTAGATTTCACGTGCTGCCTGTGCCACGCACCCCTTCAGGTACCCACCAGGCAAGACAGAGGGAGCCACAACGGTCAGTCAGCACACACACTTGCCGTCACACGCAGACAGCTGTGCCAGGCTGCAAACAGTCTCCTCCCTCCAGTCCCAGAGCTGAAGCTTTCAGCGTCCCAGTGTCCAGGGGTCGGGAAACCAGGCCAAACGTCCTCTTGTGCCACACCCCATCCATTTTCACCCGATCCACCCCGTCCCTCTGGTCCTCAGCCTCCCCGGAGGCTGGAATTGTTTTCCTCGCCCACCTCCCTCCCAAGCCAGCGAGGCTCAGTGCATTTCAGCCCCGCGGCTGGAGCTGGTGGGGAGTGGGTCTCGCGTAGCCCTGGAAGCATACTGCTCACATTCCCTGCTGGAACCAGAGTGAAGTTCTACACAGGAGCTTGACTGGTCAGCACCTCCCTAAAGGACACAGGTGGAATGAGGCGGGGTGGGGGTGGGGGCTCCTCTGAGGTTTTCCTGGCGGCTCTGCGTGGAAGCAGGGTACTGGAGAAGTTGACCTCGCGCTCAAGCGCTGGGCCCTGCGCTGCACTGCACCAGAACTGCGCTGTCCCAGGGAACCCACCCCCACCTTCACGTCCTGGGAGACCTCCTAGCCTGCAGACCTGAACTCAGCCCAGGTTGGTCCACACAGGCGAAGGGCCGAGAGGGGATGCTGGGCACAAGCCCAAGAGAGGGGATGCTGGGCGCAAGACCAGGACTCTTCCCCGAGGCCCCTCCCCCGTGTAAATCTGGTGTCTCCCTGGAGTCTGGTGGCTCCCAGTCTGCCCAGGAGTAGGTGAGGCGAAGAAGCAGCCACAGGGGCACAGCTCAGATCTGACCAGCTAACACCTGCTCTCCCTCGCTGTCGCTTCCCTGGCCCCTGCCAGAGCTCTGGGGCTCCTCCAGGCATCAGCCTGGCTCTCACCGCCACAGCGCACCCCCTGATGCCACCTCCACCTCCAATGGACCCCGCAGCCATAGATGTGGACCGTGGGGTCCAAAAGGTTGGCTGATGTGGCCCGCGCCTTCAACCTCTTCTCCTCTAGCTCCTTGGCTGGGGTTGCGCACTGATCTTTTCCTCCTGAGAGTAAGGCCAGGTGGACCCTGGTCCCAGCCCTCCCGGAGCAGCCGGTGCGGGGGCTGCAGGCATTCAGAGGGGTCTGAGAGACCCGGGGACAGCCCCCGAGGAGGGGGCGCGCTGCTCCACTCGCGGGCGAGGCCGCTACCCCACGGCGACACCCGGTGCGGAGGGCCGGGCCGAGCTCGGCGCGTGGGCTGCGCACCCTGCGCTGGCGCCGTCGCTCCTGCGGGGCTCGCGAGGAGGGCGACGCGTGTCCTCTCCCCTGGGCCGTCCCCTCCGCGCCGCGGGCCCACCTGCTCCCTCCGGCGCGCACTCACCGCCACCACCGCGCCTCGATTCCTGACCCCGCAGCCCCGGCTCGCGGCCCCGCAGAGCCCCGCGCTCTCCAGCGCCGCCACCCCCGCGCCGCGCGCCCCCCACGTGGCCGCGGACACCGACCCCCGGCATCACCTGGCGGCGGCGCCGGCACCGCCCGCCAATCGGCGCCCGCGAAGTCGCTCCGCTCGGCCGCGCCGCCCAATCAGAGGCCGCGAGGATCCCTGGCACCGCCCACCCCGCTCACGCCTCCGACGCTCCGCCTTAAAGGGCCGGGGGCGCTGTCAGCGTCCGCGGAGGGCGACTCTTTCCTCCTCGCCCTTCTCGGGGATCCTGAGCCCTCCGGCCACGCGGACGGGGCCTTACTTCTGGAGAGCCCTCGCCCCTTGTGCCTCTTGTCATCCGACTCGGCTCCTGCAGCGCCTCCTCCGAGAAGCCCTCCCTGACCACCGCAGTGCCCTGCGCAACGGCCCTCTGCTCGCTCGCTCTCCCTCTCCTCTTCCTCGCGTGCGAGGGCACTGGACGGGCCTGGTCGCAGTAGCGTTCATGGTTGGTGGTTTCGACCCAGGCCGGGCCACTGTCGCCTTCCCCTGGACACAGGGTGTCAAGCATCCTCTTCTTGCCTGGCCGTGCTCAGGGGGGTGAACTGAGCTGCCCAGTGTGGTTCCCTCGAACCACACGGAAAGCCACATCGATGGGGAAGCGTCAGCCTCAGCCCCGAAGGGAGAGACTTGCGTTCCCGCCAGGCGCCCTACAGGTGTCAAAAAATAAATAGCGAATCAGAGTCGGCCAAGCCTTTGGTGTGTAATAAACCTGAAATCTGCAGGGAAAACACCAGAAACCGCCTATGCCCCGCACCACGGAGACGCCAGGACGCCGGGCTGAGGCCCAGGGCGGCAGCAAGCAGCACTTGGCCAGGCTAGGCGGACCTGGATCTGGAGCCTCTGGAGCTGCACAGGGGCGGCTGGAGCTGCTCGGCCGTCCGGGGCACCGCCTTCTTCCCTCAGAGCGCCTGGAAGCCACAGTGAGGTACCATTGTGAGAGGCTTGGGCCGCACCGGGCACTTCCTCTTACTAGCGGGGAGGGGGCGCCTGAATCACTTTAACCCTCAGGGTCTGGTTGCAAAATAGGTTAGCAACGCCCAGCTCAGCGGGTGAGGGTGCCCAGGAGCTAAGGAGGGTAAAGGGCGTGGCCCAGCAAGCCCCAGGTGAGTGAAGCACTCAGTAAATATTAGACTTCGCTTTTATTCTAGAGTTTCTTTTTTATATTATTGAGCCGCAAATGTTTACTGAATCAACACATCAAGTGCTGTGGGAAACAGCCTCTCCGTGGCTGACACCAATTACGATTACGGAAAGGAGGTGGAGCAAGGTGGCTTGCCAGTTGGTCTTGCTCTCCACAAATCCAATTTCGGAAACTCAGGATACACAATATGAAAGGGTTGGTTCCTAACGCTAACCAAGTGAATTTTAAATAGAAGATTTATTAATTACTAGATCCATAGTCCCTTGTTTTGAGACTGTTTTTAAAAAAATAAGGAATATTCTATTTAATACTGACGCTAAGAAGTTTCTGGTGCATACATGTCATTCTGATACATTTAAAAAATAACAGCAGAAATTTGTTTCTGGTCAAAAATAACAAAAGACCAAAGAATTGAATTCAGATGATGAAACAGACCCAGAGGAAGAATCTTGCCTTCTCAACCTTAGGCAAATACAGGGGGTAAAGACATGAGTGCCAGGCACTGTGCTAAGTCCCAGGGACACAAAGATTTGCAATAAAGCACACAAAACACCACAAAAACCAGATCTGGAAAGACAAATGTATTCAAAGTCTGTGACACTGGCTCCTGGTTTTACTGCTACCAAGAATTCTCTTTTATCGATCTTTACCTGTGTTCAGGAATACAGTGTTTCAAAACCAAATGCAATTGTACATTTGAAGTTCATCACTTTGTTTTTAACTTATGTATCACAATAATGTAACTGTTTGAGCTGTTCTACCAGATTATCAAATTCAGTTGATCTAATTCCACTAAAACACAGAAACTCCCCAAGCTTTGACTACGCGTGTAGCCTTATCAAAGATGCAGCATTTTGGAAATATGAGCTCAAAGGCCTGCATGGAAGATAACAGGCTTCGGGGGGGTGTCAGCCTTCTCCTGGGTGAGACGACTGAGTCCCACTGCAGACAGCAGCTTGAAGCAGTCACCATTGTGTTATCTGTCCAGGTGTCTGTGCTCACACTCTGGCCAGCACAGCTCTCAGGAGCCCCCGGATGTAGAACTTCGCCCCTGGATCAGTGACTCACTTGTGCGGGAAGCCTAGAGGAGTGACCCATATAAAGCAGGGGAAGGGATGAGAAAAAAGGCAAGCTGGGGTGGGGCAGGAGTCATGAGTGCTGAACACACCATGTCATGGTATTTCCTGATGAGTCAGTGACGATTGCTGAGCCACGCAGGTGTGAGCTTGCTGTCTTTCTGCAGAATCCCAGAATCTGGCTCAGGAGCGGTGTGCTGACGAAAGTGAGTGGGATGGAACGGCAAGCAGTGAGAAGCAGAGGCCGGCAGCACCTCCTGCACATTCCCAGTGCACAGCGCCTTCCCTTGGTCCCTTGGGGCACCTTCTCCTGCTCATGGTCACCTGCCCCTGGCACGCTCTCACTGCTAGCCTGATGATTGTCTCTGCAACTCACCCCCAACACTGACCCGCCAAAATAAGTGACCTAGAACAGAGGGTTTTTTGGGTTGTTTTTTGTTTATTTTTAATTAACAGACTGAATTGTGTCTTCCTTCCCCAAATCTGTATGCTGAAGTCCTAACCTCTGGTCCCGTGGAATATGGCCTTATTTGGAGACAGGGTCTTTAAAGAAGAAATTAAATTAAAATGAGGTCACCAGTGTGGGTCTTAATCCCAAATGACTGGTGTCCTTCTAAAAGGACATGTGGACATAGGCATATAAGGGGAGAAGATGGCCATCCACAAGCCAAGGGGACCAGGCCCTTCCCTTAGGGCCCCAGAGGGGACCCACCCTGCTGGCTTCATGACCCCCAACTTCTAGCCCTCCAGAGCTGTGACATGATGAGCATTGCTTAAGCACCACCCCCCACCCCACCCCGTCTGTGGGACTTCATTACAGCAGCTCTAGCAAACAAATACAGCATGAATAGCCACTCATTTCCATCCATCTAGGAAATGGGCCACGACACTCTCCTGCCTGATTCCTCTTCCCCGTGGCAGAAAGTGTGGCGCTTTCTAGGGTCAGAGGAAGGGCAATGTGGGAAGGGGCACAATACATGGTCTAAACTAGCTCAGCTCTCACTTTGCCGGCAGAGAGCCAGACTGTTGAGAGACCTGCCCAAGCCCACACAGCTAGTTCTGGTTCCAAGGTGGATTCAGAGCCCAGGGGGCTGGAGTGAGCCTCCCTGAGGGCTGGACCAGGGCAGGAAAGGTTTCTAAGAAGAGCGGATGTGCACTCCTTAGAGATTGGGCAGTAGGGCCATGGTGCCCCAGCTGCTGTGTTTCTAGGAACTCTCCTTTCTTCCCACCTCCCAGGCCTTGTGGACTCTGCACTCTTGTATTTGTTTCATATTACAGTCAACTTAAAAGGGCACAATTGTTTATCTTATTGCTACCTGTTTCCCATTTGAAAGCAGGGAAACAAAGAATGGTTCCTCGTACTTCCTCAGCTGAAAAATACAGGTCTGAAAAAACATTACCAGAAACACTTCTTAGAAACAGAAACCATCTGCTGGAAAATAAAATAGGTAAAACTCTTGAAGACATAGGCATAGGCAAGGACTTCCTGAACAGATCCCTGATTGCACAAGAAATAACACCAAGAATCAATAAATTGGATCATATCAAATTAAAAAGCTTGGGCACATAAGAGGAAAAAGCCAACAGAGTGAAGAGACAACCTATTTTTGCTGGCTATTCTTCAGATAGAGGACTAATATCTGGACTATATAGAGAACTCAAAAAAATTAGACCCCCCCAAAGTAAAAGACACAATTGAAAAATGGGCAACCAAAATGAATATACATCTCAGAACAAGTATAGCTGGCCAATAAATACATAAGAAAATGTTCAACATCACTGGTCATTAGAGAAATCCAAATTAAAACAACATGGAGATTCCATCTTACTCCAGAAAGAATGGCTACCATCAAGAAATCAAATAATAACAAATCCTGGCAAAACTGCAGGGGAAAAGGACACCTTTTACATTGTGGGTGGGAATGTAAACTAGTCCAACCACTATGGAGATTCCTCAAAAAGCTAAAACTAGAAATTCCATATGACCCAACTATTCCCCTTTTAGGAATCTTCCCCAAACAGTAAAAGATATCATACTACAGTAATACATGCATACCCATGTTTATAGAAGCACAATTTATAACAGCTAAATCATAGAAATGGCCAATATGCCCGTCAACAGATGAATGGATAAAGAAAATGTGATTCTATGCATGAATAAAACTCTGCCACAGAATGTAGACTGGTCCAACCACTGTGGAAATCAGTGTGGAGATTCCTCAGAAAACTACAACTAGAGTTTCCATTTGACCCAGCTATTCCTCTGCTTGGTATCTTCCCAGAAGAATTAAAATTATTATATCACAGTGATATATGCACAACCATGTTCATAGCAGCACAATTTGTAATAGCTAAGTCTTGGAAACAATCTAAGTGCCCAACAACTGATGAATGGCTAAAGAAGATGTGGTTTTTCTACACAATGGAGTACTACACCACCATAAAAAAGGATAAACTAGAGTCATTT
>PVJO010021827.1:10280-29294 GCA_004026905.1 Hystrix cristata | reverse complement strand
ATTAAAAAAAAAAAAAAAGAAAGAAAGAAAGAAATGTATCTATGGGAAGTTCTGTAGGCCGAGTCAAGATGACATTTCTTCCAGAAAAAAAGAGAGCTGAAGAGGACCCAGAATTACCGGGCAGAGGCCACGTGTGAAGATATGCTTGGCACACACGCTAGTCCAGGGCCATCTTGCAGTGTGTTGGGCCTGCGGCCTCTCGGCTCCCTGGTACTGGCTGGCTGAGCTGAGCTGAGCTGCTTCCATGTGTTTTCCCTATGACCCGGCATGGAGGCAACATGGAGAAGCCTTGGTAAGTGTGTTCTCAGCAGTTTTCTGGGACCCGTGCAGCCACACCAATTGTTTCTTTGTCCGTCTTCATCTCCCTCGCATTTTCTCATGCACACACTCCCTCTTCCTAGGTCCGGGGAAAGGAAAACAGACTATACACGTACCACGTGTCTCCAGATAACAAGAAGATTCGTCACCAAATCGACACTTTCTTGGCTCTCAGAAGCAATCGGCCTTCCTGCAGGTGGATGATGACGATCCCACTCCTTTCTCGCTCCTGCTCAGGCCACCACACAGCTGCTGCAAAGGCTTGAAAGAGACAGATGACCAGAAGGGGCTGACTAGAAGCAGGAAGCCAGGCCTTCCAGAGCTATACCATCATCCTCCAATGATGGTGAAAGCCATGGCATGCCTGCGGGGATGGGAAGCCCCCGCCACCGCCCATCACCCAGGCAGCCCATGGAGGGCAACACTTCCCAGGGGAGGGCCTTGTCTTGTTGCAGCCAGCTTCATTCGGCATGAAGCCTGGTCCATTTCGGTGCAGCTCTGGGCATTTAACAAACGCTCTTCATCATGATGATGATGATGCAACCCGTTCGGCTTAGATCTGCCAGGGTCCCCGAGGCAGGCAATGGTCTCTTGAGAACCATATATTATCTGCAGCTTTCCCTTTTGCTTAATTACATTGTACTAATGTTCTTTTTCCAGTGGATTTCTCTGCTGCCAACTGGCCCCCCCAAAACCAGACTTCACTGTGGGTTGGATTTACATAAAAGACCAGCACATTATAATTGTGGTGATTGATCACCGAAGTTTCCTTGGGTTCAGATTGTTTCCTAATGTGGGTCATTTTTCATCATAAAGAGTCTGCTGATAATGATGTCATTTCCATTGCTTGAATTTCAAGGCAGCAGCCACACATCACACAGTTTAAATGACTGTCTGTAGGGCCGCAAAATCATGTCGTTATCAGTGTAAAGCAGTTGCTGCTTTACTCCTGGGGACAAAGCAAGAATGGGAGCCTCCAAAAGCACATCAAACAAGAGCAGGGCGTTAAGAATTGAAGTCTGCATCTGGAGCTGGGGGAGAAGAGGGCGGCGGGGGACATGGGGCGGCAAACCTGCTTTTGTGCGAAGCGTCACGGTAAGCATCAGATATGAACAACAAAGCCACCCTTGATAGGAAGTAAGCCACACTGCTGGTCCCTGCATAACTTAGTCATACTCTCCCAGAGTATTAACTGCATTCCGTGCCAAGATTCACGGGGAGGAACTACAGTCTCTCTTGCAGAGCTTTGGACTAAAACCTGTTGCCAGACGAGTCAACAAATGTGTCCATCACTGTGTGCCTGGGCTTGGGGTGGGCCTGGAACATTATGTTCATTTTGCATGTGTGAAAAGCGAATATGAAATGAAATGGTGTCATAGATGGGCTTGAAACAAATAGCTGCATCGTGACTTTCCCGAGGCCGGCAGGTCCCGCAGCCCCACGATGAGTGGGCCCAGGTGGCCGTTTCCTACCGATGGCCTCAGCCGCCTCCCCGTGCAACGCATGCCTCCAGGACCCTGGAGGGCGTCCTCCAATCTTCCAAATTTGTGGCTCTGCCCCAGCCCTGTCTTCCACAGCCCTCTCACTCAGTCCAATATGTTTCCTCTCTCCTCAACTTCTTATTTTGAAAAATTTCTAACTCAGAGAAACGTTGCAAGAACAACACTCCCCCCATATACTTACTACTCACCTCCGTCCACTGATTGTTCACATGGCCCCAAATTTGTTATACATATATGTTTACATATATACACACACATATATACATATTTGTGTACATACACATATATAAACACTTTTTTAAATCATCTGAGATTTAGGTGCTTTAGCTCTACACCATGACATTTCACTCCTACACACTAAGTATCTCAAAAGAACAAAAAGATTCTCCTCAATCCTACAACACAGTGATCACACTCAAGAAATGTAACATTGGTATAATACTATTATCCAGTATATACCCTTCTTTAAGTTCTTAATTATTGTCCCTCTCCAGTTTCATGTAGCCAGTACATGTGTATATTACAGACACGCAAATGTATAGGACCTAATCAAAGAGCTCATGGTGCACTTAGATGACATGTCTCTTCACTTTGACCTGTTGGATTTACATTTTGTTTTGCAGTGTTGTATTAGTCTTAGTTGTATCAATATAAACTCATTTTTTCAAAAACTTATTAAAAAGGGTACAGGATCTAGCTTGAAAAGGTTCCTTCTGGGAAAATTGAAATAATTTGAGCCTCAAAATGCCAAATGACAGAAATGGTTATAGACATGAGGGGATACAATCTGATATTTAAGAATAAAAATTGAAAGGAGAAGGGAACACTGTTCTTTACAAAAGAATGCCAGCTAATAAATGGGAGAGGAGTTTAGAAATAGAAAGCTACCGTTTCACACCCATCATAGTGACAGCTAGTTTGGGTAAGACGCATCACTCCCCAATCCACATGGGTATCTATCTTCCTTCCCCCACAGGATGTATCCAGATTCCCAACAAGCCCCATATTTTAACTCATTTGCTCAGTCCTGAACTATACACCCCCATCAACTTATTAAATAAAATCCAAGATTTCTTTACAGTTTAATTTTTGGAGACATCGTCAGAATATTCAAAATGAAGTGAATAATTTTGCTATTTTGTGATTTTATCCATTTGATATAAAGTTACATTCTTTTTTATCTTCTCTATTTTTTATGTAATTGTTTTTTGGAAATAGAAACCATTAACATGGCTTAAAACTCAAAACCAAATAAAAAGTTATACTCAGAAATGTCTCCACCCTTCTATATACTTGTACTTGGTTCCCACTGACTCCTACAACTAAATTTACTAGTATCTGGGTTGTTTTTCCAGTGTTCCTTTTTGCAAAAATGAACAAATTCACTGAAACTTTTTAGTCCATTAACATCTGTATCCTTTTTGTAATAACCGTTCTTGGATTTTGGAAGAATATATAAGAAAATTCCAAAAGATGAATTCACCCCAAGAACAGTACTTCTCATACCCTGCTTGGAGTTAGAGGAGAAAATCTGTTTGCCTTACAAACATCAGAAAATGAGCAGCAGGGATAAAGAGAATGATGGCAGCCGCTCCTAATCATGTGACTAAGGCCAGACCTAGTCATGTGGCTTAGGGGGCTAAGCACAATGAAATTCCTCAACATGTGCATTTATTGTCTCAGTAACAGATGAGAAATCACCTAACTTGCCCCTCTTCTGATTCTCTATTTCATTAACTAGTTAATTCTCAAATTAGCCAGTTAAGCCCTACTACTTCTGAGACTCAGCACAGATCTAATCATCTTTCTTTAGCTTAAAATCCTTCCCTGGCTCCCTAGTGCCCTCAGGACAAATCTCAAATTTGGAAACCTGCAGTAGTCTATCCTGTGCACAGACAGTGACCTGCACCTGTACACACACTCACACACACACACACACACACACACACGAGCCCTGACTGCTTGATTCTTTTCTCAGCCTGTGCACTTTGCTTTGTCCGCTCTGACCCCAATACTTCAGATATTCTTGTACCATGGGCTAGAATGTCAGCTGAATAGCTTTCAACTTGATCAGCCCCATAAAGCAAGTCAGTTCATTGAGCACCTGGAGAAAGCCTCTTACATTGCAGAGCTCCCCAAGTCCGAAACGTGAGTGTGGGGTTTGCAACGTGACCTGCCGCGACGACCTGGAGAGACACGACAACGGACGCAGGATTTGCAAGTTTAACCTTGCAGCGGAGGACAGGCGGAGGAAAGCACATTGCTGCAGTGGCACAGAACCTGGATGTCAGCAGCTTCTTTAGGCCCAGCGCGCGGGCCAAGCACCGTGGTCCACTCTGCACTTTCTATGGTGAGGACCCCGGCCCTCGCCCACAGCCTTTCTTGCCTCAGGCCCTGCCATCAGATGGCTTGTCTGACTCAACTCTACTTCCATTTTTGTTATTTCCAAATAAACCAGTCAATCAAGAGCCTCCTAAGACTTTTCATCTTTTTGCTCTTCTTCCTGCCTTCCTACTTCTTAGATCCTACAACAGAGACTACATGAAACCATAACCATTCCATAAATCCTGACATTTAATCTTGGTCTGATTCTTTGTATTGTCTTCCACTCCATCCTTCCACTGAAACAGAGGCCAGTAGTAGTGATTTTCAGGTTTTACTGTGAAAAAGTAAAGAAATCCTTCTTTATTGGAGGGATTTTTGACTCAGATTGAGGTGGGGCGCTGGAATCTGTATTTCCAGCATGGACCTCTGGTAGTCCCAGGACCAGGTTAAGAAACACAATCAGTAAGCAATCTGGGTGCTTTCTGTCACCCTTCACCATAACTGGGCCCATTAAGTGCTAAAGATAATCTTTCTGAGTACTCAAAATGACCATTCACCAGACATTTAGAATCTAGGCAGAGAATCGCTCTCACCAACGCAAGCGCCCTCAGCTGGCCCGGACAGGAACTACAGTTCAAAGACATCACCACAGCCTCTGTTATTTGTGTACAGGAATGCTATTGATTTTTGATTTTTGAGTGTTGACTTTGTACACAGCTATGCTGCTGAACTTGGTTATTAAATCTAGAAGTGTTTTGATGGATTTTTTGGTTTCTTCTATATAGAGTATCCTGTCATCTGCAAATAGTGATGATTTGACTTCTTTTCCTATCCTTATTCCTTTTATTTCTTTCTCTTGTCTAATTTCTCTGGCTAATGTCTCCAGAACTATATTGAATAAGAGTGGTGAGAGTGGACATCCTTGTCTTGTTCTGGATTTTAGAATGAAAGCTTTTAGTTTTCGTCCATTTAGTATGCTGTTGGCTAGTGGTTGGTCATAGATGGCTTTTATCAGATTGAGATAAAGACCATCTATTCCAATTTTCTGCAGGATTTCTATCATGAATGGGTATTGGACTTTGTCAAATGCTTTTTCTGTGTCCATAGAGATGATCATAAGTTTTTGGTCCTTGGCTCTGTTAATATGATGTATCACACTTATTGATTTGCATATGCTGAACCATCCCTTCATCCCTGGGATGAATCCTACTTTGTTATAATGTATAATCTTCTCGATGATTTGTTGCGTTCTGTTTGCCAATATCTTATTGAGGATTTCTGCATCTATGTTCATTAATGAGATTGGCCTATAGTTCTCTTTTTTCTTTGGATTCTTCTCTGCTTTTGGTGTCAGGGTAATGCTTGCTTCCAGGAATGAATTTGGGAGTATTACTTCCCCTTCAATTTCATTAAAGAATTTGAGAATTAGGGATATTAGTCCTTCTCTAAATTTCTTATAGAATTCAGCAGGGACTCCATCAGGATCTGGGCTTTTCTTTGTTGGTAGATTTTTAATTCTTCAATTTCAGTGGTTGATATTCAGTTATTTAGAATTTTTACATCTTCTTGATCCAGTTTTGGTAAATCATACATATCTAGGAATCCGTCTATTTCTTCTGTATTTTTGATCTTATTAGAATACATGTTCTCAAAGTAGGTGTTGATGATCTTCTGCAGGATCTGCTATGATTTCATCCTTTTCATTCCTAATTGTATGAATTTGAGTCTTTTCTTTCCTCTTTTTTATAAGGTCAGCTAAGGGTTTGTCAATTTTAATTTTTCAAAGAACCAACTCTCCAATTCATTGATTCTTTGTATTGTTTTCTTAGTTTCAATTGCATTAATTTTGGCTCTGATCTTCATAATGTTTCCTCGTATAGGCTTTGGGCTTGACTTGCTTTTCTTTTTCTAGAAGCTTGAGGTTCAACATTAGATTGTTTATTTGATCTCACTCTGTTTTTCTGAAATGGGCGTTCAATGCTATAAATTTCCCTCGTACAACTGCTTTTGCTGTCTCCCACATATTTCAGTAGGCTGTATTGACATTACCATTCAATTGTAGAAACTGTCTAATTTCTTCTTTAATTTCATCTGTGACCCACTGATTGTTCAGGAGGGTACTATTTCATTTCCATGTGTTTATGAAGTTTTGGGGTTCCTTTTGTCATTTACTTCCAGTTTCAATGCACTACGGTCTGATAGTATGCCTGGGATAATTTCGATTCCTTTGCATTTACTTAAGCATCTTCTATGAGCTAGGATGTGGTCTATTTTGGAGAAAGTCCTATGTGCAGCTGAGAAGAATGTATATTATGAATTTGTGGGGTGGAATACTCTGTAGACATCTACTAGGTCCATTTGTTCAAAAGTTTGGTTTAGTTCTGATATTTCCCTGTTGACTTTATGTCTAGCTGATCTGTTTATTTGTGACAGTGGAGTACTGAAGTCCCCCATTACAGTCGTATTAGTGTTTATTTGTTTTTTCATATCTGTTAATAATTGTTGTATATAGTTAGGCATGCTGGTATTTGGTGCATATATTTTTATGACTCTCATGTCTTCTTTTTGGATTGTTCTCTTTACAAGGATGTAGTGACCTCTGTCTGTCTTAATCAGTCTTGACTTGCAATCTACTCTGTCTGTAAATAGAGTAGCTACCCCTGCTTTCTTCTGGGTTCCTGTTGCATGTAGTATCATTTTCCATCCTTTGACTTTCAGTCTATGAATTTCTTTTTTAACTAAATGTGTTTCTTGTATGCAGCATATTGTTGGTTCTTGCTTCTAGATCCATTCTTCCAGTTTGCTTCTTTTGATTGGTGAATTGAAACCATTTACATTGGTGGTTGTAACTGATATATGTTGACTTATTCTTGTCATGTTATTTACATGTTGTTGGTTCCCTATTTTTCCCTTCTGTTTAATTACTTGCCTTGCCTGAAGGATTCATTCTGTTGCAATTCCTGGAGTCATAGTCCTCATTTTCTCTTTCTAGAATATCCTTCAGAATATTTTGGAGTGCTGGTTTGGTGGTCATGAATCTCTTCAGGTGTTTTTTGTCATGGAAGTATCTTACTTCTCCATCAATTTTGAAAGATAGTTTTGCGGGGTACATCAATCTGGGCTGGAGGTTGTTTACTTTTAGGGCTTGAAATACTTCACTCCAAGCTCTACTTAAGGGTTTGTGTTGAGAAATATGCTGTGATTCTGATGGGCTTTCCTTTATAGGTTATTTGTTTCTTTTTCTCTAACAGGTTTTCATATCTGTTCTTGTGTTGAATTTCTGGAATCTTGACTATTATATGCTTTGTTGTAGACTTTTGTTGATCATGGCTAATTGGGGTTCTGTACGCCTCACTTATCTGTATGTCAACTTCTTTTTCCATACTTGGGAATTTTTCTGCCATTACTTCTGTGAACAGTTTTTTTTTTTAATGTCATTTGTACTATCTTCTGCCTTTACATAGACTCCAGTCAATCTTATGTTATTCTACTTTCTGTCATCTAGCAGCTCTTGTATTGACTTTTCATGGTAGCTTACCATTTTGAAGAACTCTGTCTTTTCTTGATCATTAACCACAATCTTGTCTGCTATATCTGAAATTCTATCCTCACATTGTTTCGTTCTAATGTCTATACTGTGAATGAATTTTTAATCTCCTGGACATCTGTTTGAATCTGTTTCATGGATTCTATTTCTCTCCTGTGTTGGGCACTTATGGTTTCCATCATTTTCCTAAGCTCTTCTATTTTTTTATCTGTATCTGCTCTAGAGTCACTAATCATATCTTTCATTCTGGAAATGATTTCTGTTTTGCTGTTTTCTAGAGCCTCATTCATCTGTTTTGTTACTTCTCCTGTTACTGCTTCCAAGAGTCTGGGTGGGAGGCTTTCAGATTGTTCCACCTCATTACCCCCTGGGTTTGCTTTTGGCGAGCTGCAGGTCTAGGGTTGCATCTTGTTTGTGTGTCTTCTCATTTCCATTTTCTTTTCTTTAGTTTCATTCCTGGGCTGATTCTTATGAATTGCCTATGGCAGGTAACTATTTATTACTCTTGAGAACACTGTAGAAATGACTACTTCTTCAGATATGTCTTCCATGTGTAGCTGGCTTTTGAGTTTTGAGCCTGTTGCAAGATCCTATCTCTTCAATTTACTGGGGCTGAGATGTTGCTGTCAATTTGGCTAGCCCCTAGTTCTTTGACCTTGGCCTATTGTGTTGTTTATGACCCTCTGCCAGTCTCAGTCTTGGCATACAAGGAAGAAATGATTAGAACAATTTTGTCACCTCAGCTAAAGTAGTACAATCAGCAACAATAATAGCATCAGACACAGCCTAGAAAATGACAAACTGCGGAAATTATTGATCTGCCACCTTTAACCATATGAACTAGATTTGTGGTTATATAAAATAAACCAGAAAGTTGTATACAGTAAATATGCCCTCGATACAGTGATTTTACCCTCAAGGGAAAAAATTCAAAAGCAATTAGGAGAGAATAGAGAAATAGAGGTAGAGAAAGAGATGAGAAGCATGTTTGGAGGACAGGGGAAGATTATGCAAACTTTGGAGAACTAGTAAAGAAAATAGGATAGAAGTAGAGAAGGAAGAAATAAAAACAAGAACAGAACAAAACAATAACAACAAAAAACCAGAACTTCACTTTCATCTAAAAACAAGAAAAACAAACAAGAAAAAAGAGGAGAGGGAAAAAATACAAAAAAGAAAAAGAAAACAAAAGAAAAGGAACAACAATAGGGAAAAAAAGAAAAAGAACTGTCCACTTCCAGGCATGTCTCTGCTGTCACTGGTAGACAGTGGAGGCAGGCCCAGGTTCTTGTTGATTAATCTCAGCAGTAGATATATGGCCAGGTAGTGGGTGTTCCCAGCTGGGTTTAATAGCAAGGCTTCACCAATTCCACTGAAGTTCAGCCTGGTCTCTGGCTGTGGGGTTGGAACCGATTTGTTCAGCTGAAGACACAGTGTATGTCACCCTCTGGTTTGGATTCAGTTCCCTGCCAGTTTGAATTTAGCTCTTTGCCCCCCTGCCAACTTGAATTTGAACTCTGCTCCGCCTTGCCCCACCTTGCACTGGGACCAAAAGCCACTGGCAGCTTTTCTGAGTTCTAAGCTCAGCTTCTTTCCAAGATGGTGACTGGCAGGTCACCCTCTCCTGGGGGATGTCTGAAACCAGATAACTCAGATAAGTCACCAGCTACTGCAGTCCACTGTGTCCACTGCTCCACTCCACTTGTGTGTCTTTCTGTGGAGGCCTCTAGAGTCGCTAGTAGTCACCATGCATCTGTAGGCTCAAGCTGCATCACCCACACTGAGAGCTGGGACTGTGAGCCGGGGCTCTGGGAGAAAGCTCCATCAGTCACTTCATCCTTCTGTGCTGAGGTCATTCCTTTTGCTCTCCCTGTGGGCTTCAACTCTCACTTCAGATTCCTGCTGGGTATTGGGAACACACTTTCCTCCTTCTTCTCTTCCCTAAATGGCTAGAGTCCAGTGCCTGGACAACAAATCTCAGAGAGTGTTCTTCTCTGTTTCTCACCACTCTGTCACCTTCCCAGAAGTCCCTCTGATTGGGTTGTTTTTAAGAGTAAGGTTTCTGTGATATTAAGACTATTATGCAACCATCACTAGTATCCATCACCAGAACATCTTCATCATACCTAATTGAAATTATTTTGTTTTGCTGCAATTACTGGAGATTGAGCCCAAGGCCTTTGCACTGAGCGACATCCTCAGCCCCTTTTTAAAACTTATCTTCAGACATTCTCACTATGTTGTCCATGTTAGGCTCCAATTTGCAATCCCACCTCAGCCTCCCAGGGTGCTGGGATTACTGGTATGTGCCACCACTCCTTCTTGAACCTGTTATTCTTTTACTCCATTAGCTGCTTTGGATCACATTCAGAAGTCTCTTAGCGCGGTTCCTAACACATAAGTAAAGCCATAACATTAGGGAACATGGGAGCCCTTTTTAGCTTTGAAATTTCACTCTTTTCTTTTGGTGGGGGTGCTGGGGACCGAACTCAGGGCCTTGTGCTTGCTAGGCAAGTGCTCTACCACTGAGCTAAATCCCCAGCCCTCGATTTTCATTCCTGAACAGTTTTACTTCTAGTGATTGATATTTTATTATTTGTACTCTTTCTTAGAAGTCTTTAAAGAGCAAAGAGAAAAATTTACTTTTTAAAAAGTAGAATAAGAATCTGGGTGCCATGATGCTCACCAGTAATCCCAGCTACTTGGGAGGCTAAGGCATCAAGAGGGCAAGTCTGAGGCCAGCCTAGGCTACACAGCAAGACTCTGACTCAAAAATACATAAAATTAAAAATAATAAAGATTTTTTAATTAAAAATATAATAAGAGAGAATAAAACTGATTCTATCTTCCAATTTTTACAGTTCTAAAATACATTTTGGATATTAGTCGTTTTATTTTTCTATTATTTTGAAACACTTGCCTATTCATTCTCCTAGGCCTGATTTAATCTTCACTCACCGATTATTCCCAACTATGGTTAAAAACATGGAAATAATACAAAATGGAAAATTGATGGAATTTTCTGAAAAGTTAATACAGTCATGAAATATAGATCGGTATTCCATGGTCTTTCAATCTACCTCCTGTCCTGCCCCCATTATCCTGGCACCCTTCCAGAAAGCTTAAGCCAAGACCAGAGTTACCATCTTGGCAGTCTCTTTATCCTCCAGGGAACACATACCCACAGGGCAAAAATAAGGAAAATTTAGAGGAAGATGTTTCATAAAGTTTTGATAAATCATTAAAACTTTCATATAAGCAAAATCTCACACTATGAGTTTCAAATGATAATATCCTGGATGAATTTTCACAAAGTCTAGATGGAATGAGTTGATGCTATATTCCAAAGGACAAAAAAGAAAATGAAATATGGTGTTGTCAACAAATTAGTCGCTGGACAGGAAGAACTTCAGAATGCAATGTTTTGTAATCAGAACCTGGACCATCTTGTTCTGCTGAAAAGATACGTGACAATATTCTCTTGTCCCACACAGTGATTGTGCAACAAAATTTCCTTGATATGGGTCATAAAATGACAGGGTTGGTTGAACAGAAAGTTAAACCAAGGAAATAGATAGTGTGGAAGCCAAAAAAAAAAAATTAATGATTCTAATAATGCTTATAAACCCAAACATGAAAATGAAGTTGTGTACCATCTCATTGACAAATTAGAAGCCACCAAAATTTTCAAAAATACCAGGCATGGTGGCACACACTTTTAATCTCAGCACTTGGGAGGCTGAGGCAGGAGGATTGCTATAAGTTCAAGGCCAGCCTGGGCTACACAGTGAGACCTAGTGTCAAAAAAAAAAAAAAGTTTTGAAAAATACTATATTTTGGTAATATAACTGTGAGAAGATAAAATCAGAAGTAGTGTATTTGAAACCTTTCAGAGACATATTTGAAATCCAGAATCAGTATTTACAAGATGGATATATTTCAGAATCATATATGACAGTCGGTGACCAATTAGTGGCATTCAAAGGAAGTTGCCCATTTTAGAAATGTAGACTTCTGAAGAATAAAAAATTGGAGTTTGCTACATTTAAATTTTTTATTGAAGTTTCTAATGAGTTTTTTATAATACCTCTGGTTTTACTGCTGTAAATTATTCATAAAATGAGTCAAAAATACAGAAACAGGAAGAGTCCATTGGACACAAGTGGTAAATAATGAGAACTGCTACTGGAATACTGAGGGTTGAAGACTCAGTTATTTTTGCTGTGATTATCTCTATCACCATCATCAGAGTCCACAAAGTTTCAACAGGTTTTTATTCTGGAAAAGAGACCAAACACTATGCTTCATGGAGCAGCAAAAAGGACTGTGAGGCACCAGCAGTTCAGACGTATCCTGTTACTGCCCCCAGTGAAAAAGGTACCAGCTTGCCTTCCCACACCATTATGCAAAAGGAAGACACGCTGTGGGCCTGATGCAGCCAGGTGAGGGCGAGCCCACTTCCTGGCACGCGTGTGGGACACAGAATCACACCGCCCACTCTTGCTGCCCACCATCCACGTCCTCTAATTCACATAAAACCAGGAAGCCATTGAAAGATCTGGTAATATGCTTCCCATCCCTTTGAAGATCTCAACTTTTTTAAAAAAAAAAGAAAGGAAAAAAGAAAAAGCTATAGCCCAAGTGGTACCTTTATCCCTTCTGATTAAAGGTTGTGACTTTCAAAGGTAAAGAATGAAAATGAGAAATGACCATTAAAAAAATCATAACACCAAATATAAAAAGAACATCAAGGGAGTCAAAAGTAAAGGAAAATAATAAGGTAGGAATTTCTCTATTAACTCTGAAGAGAAAAATCTGAGAAAGTGAGTGAAGAAGAAATTTAAAGGTTCAGATTTTATTTGTATATACTTCTAAAAAATTGATTTTTAAGAGTGAATGTTACCTCCAGTGTTTGTCTAATCTAAAGGGGAACTTTTCAGCCTTAAGAGTGACCTCCCTCCCCCAGTGGGGGGAGAAATGACTGCAAGACTGTAGTTGGACCTCACATAGGCAGATATTCAGGCCATGGACGAAGGACCTCCTAAAAGTGGACAGTTTAAGCCATTCTTGAGGTAGGAAAGAAAAACTAGATCCTGGTAATGTTGCTTCCAATTAAGACACATTATGCACAGGTCCAAATTCCCCATGATGAATGTGATCATTATGTATAGCAAACACATACCAATACAAATTTTTTTTAAGAAAAAAAAAAAAGAAAAACACAGAGATTCAGACAGCGGGCCCAAGAATCAGAGGGCATGGGGCCAAAACCTCAGTATTTCCTGGGGGAGATTATTTAACCTGACCAAAATTAACTTTGATCATTTGTAAAACAGTGGGTCAGTGGGGGCTAATAGTGACAGTGGTGCCCACCTGTGTGGCTATCTTCTGTTTGTCCCCACAGATCCCGTCACTAGCCTTCCATGTGCCCCAGGAGAACAACCTGACAAGACTCCACAGCAGGCTCCTGGAAGGTTTCCAAGAGCCTCTTCTGGTGGCGATCAACAGGCTTTTGTTCCCTCAGAAGACTGGAGGAAGGGCAGAGAGTGAGAGCAGGGCATGCTGCCCTTTCTTGTTCCCTAAGGAGACCTATCTGATAGCTGTGTCCCTCAACTAGTGGCTACTGCTGTTCTCGAGGTGGCCCCATCTGCATAACTTCTTCCTTCTGGACTTTGTGAGCTCCTTTCTTCCCTCAGCCCTCTAGGCCTAGGGCAGGTAGCAGCTTCCTTGTGAGCAGCTCCGGAGCATCATTTCATGTTCTAGGGCTCACTGTCCTTGCTCGTGCTTGGTAAATAGCCCATCGATTCCCTCTCTTCCAACCACTTTAATTTCAATGTGCATCTGTGCTTTGCTGGAGGCCTGACTCTATCTCAGAATTGTTAAGAGAGCCAGAAGCAACAATGTACATAAAGTACCTGATGCTTGCTAAGCAATCTTACAACGATATTTTATCCTTCTCTTTTTACTCACTCACTCACTCCTCTTTTCCACCCATGGCTCACCTTTCTAGTCAGAACTTCATCCAATTCTTTAAAATAGAATCAGCAAACTTGCTCTGCACAGGACCAGATAGTATTTTAGGCCCCATGGGCCTCACGGTTTATTGCTCAACTCTGCCCTTGTAGAACAAAAGCAGCCACCGGCAGCCAGACATCAATGAATTAGCGTGGCTGTGTTCCAATATCATTTTATTTACGAACACTGAAATTCGAATTTTATATAATTTTCATAGGTCACAAAATATGATTCTTCTTTTGATTATTTTTCAGCCATTCGAAAATATAAAAACCACCCTCAGTTCAAAAGTTGAGCAAAAAATAAGCAGCAGACAGGATTTGGCCTCCAGGCCACAGTTTACCAACACTTGCTTTCACAGAGTTTTAAGACTTGGCATTTCTGTAGCACCAGAGAGCTTTTATGTCCTGAATTATTATTCTATATTTTTTCCATTTTCCTATTTTTAAGACTGTACAGTTTCATTCTTGAAAGCCAAAGCTTGCGTACTCTTTCCCATACCTTTTGCCAACCGGCTTTCAGAATCCTCTGCCAGAGTACATTCGAACCACTCCCCTCCACAAGCACCTTCCAGGGCAATGCCCTTGAAGCGTCCCCGCACTAGAAACCCATTCCATCACTTTTCATCTAGGAAAAGGCACACCCAGGACGAGCCCAGTGTTATTCACTCCATGGAGATAATAAGAACCCCACTATATATGTACAAAGCTTTCCCTCGGCAAAGTTGGGAAGAAGATGAGGTTCGTTTTTGCAGGACTCTACCTGACCGTGCCCAGCCTGTGCTTGTGCACAAGGGCATTTGCCAACCTCATGATTATTTCCCCTGTCCTGCCTTCCCAAAGGGCCATCTGGTCAACCTGAGCAAACACGCTGGTAGAAGCTGAGGTGCTTCACTAGCCCGACAGATACGCAGCAACACACAGCCAAGGAGAGCCTTGCCTTTTAGCCAGTCTTTTCAAAATAATTACTTAGCCTAAGCAGTGGCTTTCAATCCTGGCTACATGTTTGAATCACTTGGAAAACATTTCTTAACATGCTGATAAACAGGCCCCAGCCTATGATGATTAAAATTTTTATCTGGAATTTTCCAAAGCTACCGAGGTGATTCTGAGGCAGGGAAAGGGGCGAGAGTCGTGGGCTTAGAGAACGGTCAAGGGAGAACTTTTCTAACAGCTGCTCATATTCTGGGCTTGATCCTTTTAAATTGTTCTCATGCTCTCATGCAAAGCGTTAGAAAAAAAGCAACTGGGAAAGTGGAATTGAAGTAAACATCATAGTGCACATAAATTGTGTCTGTATTTTATTAATTACCCTTCATTCATTTATTTGCCCGGGTCATTAAGCTCCTATTCTGTGCCATGCACTCTGCTAGACACTCTAGACACAAAGATGAGGAAGGTAGGCAGTCTCTGCCCTCATGGAGCATACATTCTTTTCTGTTACTACATATTAATTATATGAATTACTTGGCTGCACCATGATATCTCCATACATGCATTTATCATGTTCATCTACCCAGGACCACATCCAGCCCCTGCACCATTTAAGAATGGTCCTTCGTACTTTCTTTCTGACCCCTCCCACTTTACCTTTCCCTGTCTGTAGTGATCACTGTGCCATTCTGTACTTGTACAAAGTAGACATTGATTTCCACAAATGTGCCTCGCTCCTTTCACTCAACATAATGTTCTTCACAGAACTTACATTCTTGTGGGTGGAAAGGATGGAAGGAATTGAACTAATTATACAATTACCATTTTCCACAATTATGGAAATCTCATGAGGTTAAAGGTCACCTTCTGAGGGAATCTTACGTAAGAGTAGGAGATGGAGGAGCTTCTTTAAGGAAGTGAGCTCTGAAGCATGAATAATGATAAGAACTAATGAGGCAAAGAATTCAGAAGACAGAAGCAAATGTGCAAAGACCTTGTACTAGAGGTACAGGACCTTGGAGCTCTTGAGGAACTGCAGAAAATACAGATGAAATTCAGAGAGCAGGGGAGAGTGGTGGGGTGCATGAGACTAGAACCAAGAAGGGCCTTGGAGGCCTTTCTATGACACAATGTCTTATCTCATCTCTATGTCACTCGTATCTTCATTTTACAGATTCGGCGCTGTAACACACTCAAGCTTCCATCACTAGGTAGAGGTAAGACCAGCACTCAAACCCACTTCTATCGAATTCCCAAGTCCACGTCCTTTCTGTGGCCCTATCTGTCTCTTTTGCCAGTTTCTTCTGCCTTAGGAGTGAGATGCTTCATCAGAATTTAGAGAAATCCAGAAATTACAAATCTGGATTTCTATACAGAATCTCTCCACCCAGAAATAGAGGAACTGTGTTTCTATGTAGACATGGAAACAAAAAAGAATGAACTAGAAGGGATCAAAAATATTAATCTTAGGAAAATAGACCTTCTTCTATGAAGGAAAAGATTTACCAGCACCTCCAAAAAACTAGTCTTTGTTGAATTCAAAAGAGCTTCTCTTGCTGGGCCCTAATATATAGTCAAGATCAATCAAAATTGTTAGTTTTTGTAGTGAGGGAGTTCCATATTGTGAATAAAATTTAAGCAATGGGCTAGGACATTCTGGAACATGATCAATGAAGGAAAATTGTATAAATTTTCAAAAAAAAAATCTGGTCCAGTTCCAAAATCAACAATGTATATGATTGATCCAATCCTCTTCCAGATGGTTTGAGGAAATCTGAGCTAAATCCTCGAAGTAACGGTTAGTATAAGAGATATAAAATGAACAAAAAAAAAACTTCATTCCAGTCCTAAAATAAAACACTGAAAAATCTACAGCAGATGGTATGGATAAATGTCTGACAAAGGCAGGAATGATTTTTTTTTTTCCCCATCAGTAACATGGATTTGCAAGAGACAAGGAGATTGAATTATAGGAAATACGGTATTGATTTTTGAAAATGGAAAAAAGATTGATTCTGGCCAGCACCTCGGGTAAACTTTGATCACTATTAAAATATTCTGCTGGATTCTAGCACTCAATGAGGCTAAAATCCAGCTAGCAGATTTTCCTGAGACCCAAGGGAGGGGACCCGGGAAGAACTATCCATCTTCTCATTTCTTTCCATAAATCCCACAAGGCAATCACCTGTGTGCTCACAGCAGTGTACCCCCGACCCTGGCAGACCAGCATGCCTGACCTTGGAGCGAAATTTCCAACACACAGCTGGGGGAGGTAGCTAAGTAGGGAGCCCTTGCTGACTTTCACACATCAGCACCCCAGCCACCAAAAGCACAATGCAGTTACCTGGGGCGGCGAAGGGCTTGAGTGTGATGTGTACATCTTCAGCTTCCTCCTTCTCTTAGGGATTTTTTCTTTGCCCTTCATTCCAGCTATCACTTGGCAAAAGAGAACAAGAAAGTTAAGCCGTTACAGCATATCAAAGACATCTTCCAATATATTCCCCAACCCAGTGTCCTGAATATCTGCCTTGGCCTCCAGGGAGACCACAGCGAAGTCAGAGCTCAGCCTAAGAACAGCCTGTCTTTCTTTTTCTCCCTTTCAAGAACACCTCAGGGCCCATCACTCTTCACATTTCTGCAATCACTCTTCCTGAAGTAAATATTAAAATGCAAGCCACTAGGAGAACTTTCCTTTAAGGAAAACATGTTTTGACCCCACAGGTTTACTTCACACCAGCTCTGCCCCGACCTAGTTTATTCTTACTAATATAACACAAACCTCTCCTCATTCTTCATCTCCCAGCATTAAAACCCTTGATCTGACTGCCAATTATTTCAGAATCCATGATTTGAGCATATGGTACCTGTCTGCTCCTTGTATCCATTGTGACGAATGTCAGCTTCCTGTGATGTGTGATCCTGTGTGTAGACTCCATGCTCAGAATCTGGTGTCTGGATTAACATTCACATCACCTGGGAATTTGGTAGAAAAACAGAATCCAAGGCCCCACCCAGACCTGCAGAACCCAAATCTGCATGTTAACAGTGTTCCCTAGAGGATGGTTTCGTGGTGTTTTTCTGTCCGAAATGCAAGGTATCTACCACTTCCCAGAAAGCAGGTTGGCAGTAAGTCATTAAATGTTAACTGTATCATTAGCATGATATTTTATAGAGATAGTGGGAAAATGGAAGGGAGAGCCGTCATTGCTATTTACAGCCTAGCAGAATTTATGTCCCTTACACGAAACACTTAGGGACGTAATGAAACCATACACACAGAAACGGTCTAAGTGCCACAGAAGTTCAGAGAAAGCAGAACTTGATGTGAGATTTCCAGGTAAGGAAGGACCACGGAGAAAGCGGTAATTTAACTGAGCACAAGTGGGCTCTTGCTAAAATATGACTAAAGAGGAACTTCTTCAAAGCTAAAACAGATGGTTTGAGTGGTCAGATAGCACTTACTAACCACGTCAATTTTAGTAAATCATTTATTTTTCCTGAGCGTTAACCAAGCCAGGAGAATGACATGGTGTAGTGAAAACAGCAAGGTGTGGTGTCAAATGGACCTGGCTCCAGTTCTAGCCAGATTGTGTCACCTCGGAACAGTCACTTTCCCTTGCTGAGCCTCATTCTCATGCTGCAAAGTGAGACTGTTATCTGAGCATCACATGAGGGAGACCCACGAAGTTCCCAGTGAGGCCTCTAGAGCACATTAATCAGGCGGCCGCCAGGTATCAGCAGTGTGCCTTTCGCCCTCCCTTCCCTCTGACAAATGTGCACTAAATGTGGATCTGGGCTGGCGAGGACATGCAGATGAGGAACGTCCTGAAGAGCTCAGGCTTGATGGGCGAGAAGTGGGGTCATGCTGCAAAGGGAAGAAACAGAAGAGCAGCTGAGCGCTCTTCAGGGTCCAGGATGCAGCAGAGACAGGCGCAGGCTGGCGGGGCTGGCAAGCTTGTCGAGCAGAGGTGCGCTTGGAGGACTCTGTGCCAGGTTTCCATGGCACAGCGAACTGTGTCTGTGCTGGTCATTCATCTCTGTGCTCAGCTCCACTCTCTGCACTTCTCCTGCTCTAATCCCTATTATATGGGCACTAGATCCTTGTCCAGTGGCTTCTCTGCAGGATCAGCCAATGGGAGGCTGAAAGGCTTAACAATGGAAAGAGGAGAGAAGCTAAGAGTTTCACCCTGTCCTCTCTCTGCCATGTTGGCATCTTGTGCACTGTTATTTCTCCTGGAGACTCCAACTCTGACAGACAGCCCACTCCTCTGTGCTGCCAGCCCCTGGCTCCAATGATACTTCCTCCTCCTCCTTCTCCTCCTCCTCCTCCTCTCTTCTTCCTCCTCCTCCTCCTCCGCCTCTTCTTTCTCCTCCT
>PVJO010021827.1:0-10180 GCA_004026905.1 Hystrix cristata | reverse complement strand
CATGGGTAGAAAAGACAGTAAGAAATGAATCAAAGAGACCAAGGAGTGACAATACAAACTTAAACATAAATGAAATGATAGAAGAAAATAGCTTGTTATTTTGAGCTCAAGAACAGTACAGATAATCTACATAGTTGTTTAAATTGATGTTCTCTTTCCAATCTCCCTCCAATTCACAGTACTCACTCTTCCAAAATCAACAATGCCTTACCCAATTTTGCATTCCTTGATGACAAAAAAGGAAAAAAATAATAAAAATTGTAAGGTTTTGAGAAAATCAAATCCCAAGGATAATGAGCTGAAGGATGTGACAGACAAAGGAAGTTAGAAGAGCTAGATCGGCTGAGCAATCAAATTTCTAGCACCAACGCAAAGAAAATCAGGCATATTGTGTGGGACAAACACATTCCGATTAGAGAATAGATTGCAGTGCTGACCTAATTATCTAGTGTCCAGTTCTCATTTTGTATGGGATGAATCCAGGCAAATAAAATAAATTCTTGGAGACAAAACTGCTCTTTCTAATAAGGAAAATTACTTCCTCTTCATGAAACCCCAGATGGTCAGAAAACAAAATCTCAGTATATTATTTTTTGTTTGGTTTGAACCTTGAATGTTGCTTCTGTAAGGATAATATTGACTTCAAGAGGTTCAAACAGCATGTTTCTATGTGGGCAAGAAGGGTTTTCTTTGGGGAAACCGAGAGTTCAAAAGAAGTGCAAGAAGTCTCCACTCTGAAAAGACAGAGTATCTGCAACATTATTTACTCCCAAGGGAATTGTCAGTTGAAAAGAGAGCAAGGATTAAAGCTAAATACTCAGAGCTCCTTGTTAAACTCGGCTGTTATAACCTAACTACTCATGAGAAACCATTTTCAGATTTAAAAAGGGGTGGAGGAAAAGCGACTATAGTCAACTGTAATATAGTAAGGATCTGTCACATGATCTAATTACAGAAATGAAAGCAACCCAGGAATTATGTGGTCTATTCAAGCCTGCAAGGAGTATGAACAAAGAATATAATTATACATCAAGCCTGTTGATTAAACAATTACTATTTAAGGCAGATATAGATTTAAAATTAATTTGCTTCTGCATTCTGAGGATTTGGGGACTGAGATAAACAGTGTTTGAAGTTTAATTATCTGTGTATAAGATGAAGGAGCTCATTTCAGTTTGGTTCACTCTGCAGAGCAGTTTGGATGATGTGAAAGGAAGAATCCAACTTTGCTGCAAGTCTCGGCACTGCTGAAATGTGTGATTAAAGCAAGCGAGAAGGCCTGCTCAGCCTAATCCCTGCAGAATGGGGCAATATCACAGGAGGGATGGAGCAATCACAATTGATATTTAAATGAATACTAGCTCCAGGTTCACCTGTGAGGGGCAAACTCACTATAATATCTCCAAAACAACAGAAGAAAAACCAACCACAACACGAACCCCACCTCTGTGGTGGGGAAGCCTGGGGAAGGGACACCTTCACGCAGGGCAGAGCAACTAGGGCACCTACCTCCAAGCCACTCTGAATGGGGTGATTCTTATCTGAGGCCACTTGTGCAGTGCCCCAGGGCAGAATTTCAGGGTCCAAGTATGGGCAGGGTGAAAGAATGCATTGGAGTTGGAGTGAAAGATAATCAAGAGACTAGAAAATTCCATTAAAGAATGATTGTTGAGATGCACAGACTTGTGTCTGTGTTCGCACGCTGAGATCAAAACCCACAGGATGCAACATCCAGACCTCAAACCTAACTCGTGAGCTATCATGAAGGGGCGGTGTGGGCAGTGACCTGGCTGAGCTCAAGCCTCCCTCCCCCAGGACGGTTAAGAGAATGGGCTTTAGAATAGGAAAAACTTGAGATGAAATCCCAGCTCCACCACTTAGCAAAGCATTCGGCTCCTTGAGTCCTCTACATTGCAGGGTTCACTCCCTCACCGGGTGAGCATAAACATTAACTACGATAATGAAGGCAAACCTAAAAGTATCTTTTCCGTACTCAGCTCCTCTCCTTCTAGTGGTCACCACTGCTTTCTGGGTACAAATGAATCTCTCTACCGTAGCCTACTAGGCACAGTGTATGACCTGCCTCCTTCCTACTTCCTGCTGCTCCTCCTCCCAGCCAGACTGTCTCCACCCCAGCCACTCAGGCTTTTCCTCAGGCCTCCATCTCTCCTCTGCCTCTACCTTGCTTTTTCCTCTGCCCTAGAACATTGGCCTCCCCTCTTTGATCAACTGACACCTCCTTCCTCAGATCTCACTTCGTGTTATCTTAGGTGGTGCTTAAAGCTCAAACTCTGAAGACAACACCTTGAGTTCAAAACTCAACCCCACCACTTGCTCTCTCTGTTTTGCTTTTGCCCACCTAGATTCAGCTTCCTTCTTGGCAAAACAGATTCTATCATGGGGCTGTCACAGAGTCCTGTGAGTTAAGGCAGCTGTGGTCCCATAGCAGAGCCCAGCTCACAGACAGCACTGGGAAACCACTCCTATCACAGCCCCAACCCCTCATGCTATGGTTTAGATTCAGTGTGTCCCCCAAAGCCCAGGCAGTAGAGGCTTGGTCCCCAGCTTGGTGCTCTTAGGGGAGGGGCCTAGCAGGTCTTAGGTCACTGGAGTATGCCGTCAAAGGGATGGACAGTAGGACTCCACCTCCTTCCATTTCACCTTTTTGTTCCTTGCCACAAGTTGAATGGTTTTGCTCCTCTGTGTGCTCCCCACTATGATGTACTATCTCGCCACAGCTCCAAAAGCTGTGGGGCCAACATGCCATGAACTGGAACCTCCAAAACTGCCAGTCAAAATGAACCTTTTCTCTTTACAAAATTATAATCTCAGGCATTTGTTACAGCAACAGAAAGTTAACTACCATATCTCCATTCCATACTGTTCATCACACTTGCAATTCCATGTGTGATTTTTTTTAACACTCCTGTCCCTTTACTAGAATGGATGCTCCATGGAACAAGAGTTTGCCACCAATGTTTGCTCCACATTATAGATTTTGTTCCTGGTTGAGGACACACTCAGACCTTTGCTGAGGGAAGAAAATGAATGAAAATAGCAGTGCCTGACACATAGTGGTGCCTCAATAAATGCTAGCTTTAAAATAAAAGCAGCAAATAATGCCAATTGATAAGTGAAAAAAATCTGTTATTTACTTTACCCGGTGATTCTCCATTAGGAGTGATTTTGTCACGCAGGCAGCCTGAGAGTGGCGGGGGTTCTGCTGGCACCTATGGGCACAGGTCAGGGCGCTTCTAAATATCCTGCCATGCACATGTCAGCCCTCCTACTGCAAGGAACCGCCCAGCACAAAGTGTCAAGACTGAGAGACTCAGAATTTTTCCTCTGTCATTTTCTTCTGAGAGCTTAACTCATGAAATGAGTTATAGCAGGCAAATCCAAACTCCCATAGATAGTCTTGCCTTTTACCCCATCCATATTCAAGGGCACAAGGTTATTCTTGCCGCTCCCTCACTCCCTCAAACTCTTTTGGACATCCTGGACACCCACATTCCTCTGCATCCCTTTGCCAGTTGTAAGACGAAATGTAGGAAGGTGGGCAAAACTGAAGAAAAGTGCGCGCCCTACGACCTCCCTCCCATTTCCTTCACTCTTCTCTGTCATAAATACATCCCCGTTTTCAGCAAAAGTTTCAACAGAAACAAACTGTGAACAACCCCACTTGGCTTTTCCCACAGAACTGCTTCAAATATGCTTCCGAAAAAGTTCATGTAGCCGAAAGAATAGGGCAGGGTTGACATATGCAGCCTGTCATGCCTAATACAGAAATGGCTCTAAGACAAAAGAGAACTCAATCTAACAATAAATGCTGTGCTCAAAATCATCAAAATATAAAGCCACAAGGATGGGTTACAGGGTCTGAATGGGAAAATGGAAGAGACTATTCTGAAGCAGGAACAAAGATAATGTCAAATGCTCAAGGGGACACAAATGCTGCAAATTACTATAAAATTTAAAAATATTTAATGGTCTACATAAAATAACAGGTACTCAATGATTAAAAAGTATGTCAAAATGAAATTACAAGTACTGGCAAGAACGAGGAGACACTGGAAGCCCAAACAGACAAAAACCTCAGCACTGGCCTTCAGTTCCCCAGGAAATCATTCTGATTCACAGATCCCAAGGTCTGGGTTTTCAACATTCACCCTTTGTCTTAAACTCTCACTGCCTCCTTCTCCATCCAATTTTGTCACCAAAATTCATTGTTGGAGGCCAAAATGATTTGGTCTCTGGGGCTAACACTTTGGAAGTTCCTCAGAAAGTTACACGTAGAATCACCACATAAGCCAGAAATTGAGCTCTTAGAGTCAGACCTAAACATTATGAAAACGGATAGTCAAACAAGAACATGGAAATGCATATTCATAGAAACACTATTTACAATAGCCAAAATATGGAAACAACTTAAATGTCCGTCAAAAGATGAACAATAAGCAAAATGTGATCTATTCACACAATGGACCACTGCTCAGCCACAAAAGGAGCCACGTACTTGTACATGCTACTGGCTAGATGAACCTTCAAAAACACTACGCTAAGTTTAAAAAAGATGATATATCACATAATCCCATTTATATGACTATCCATAATAGATAAATCCACACAGACAGAATGTGGATTGATCTGCCAAGTGCCAGAGGAAGAGGAAAATGCAGAGAAATACAGAGAAACTGTTTAAAGGGTAAGAGGTTACACCCAATAAACGGTTTGGAAATGTTTTGGAACCAGACTAAGGTAGTGGTTGCAAAGTACTATGAATGTATTAATTGCTGCTGAATTTTGCACATTAAAATATTTCATTTTATGTTGTATATAAAGTTATAAAACATAACTTGGTGATTATTTTTAAAATATTGAAAGTCATGCATCCAAAATTGTTAAACACTGAAAAAGAGAAAATAATTCAAAATGGAAACAGAAATGGTAGCTTAGGGGAATTATAGGTAATTTATTTTTAAAGTTATAATCTGATTTTATTTTTAAGTGATACATATTGGTCATAAAAATTTTTAAGGATATGTGAAGGCACCGAAAAGAATGCAGAAGTCATCGATATTTCTAGTTTTCATCAAAATATTCTTTAATGTTTGTATTAAATTACCTTTCCACTCTTCAGTTAAGAAGAAGCTGGGCATGATGGCACATACCTGTAATTCCAGGCTGAGGCAGGAAGATCACTGTGAGTTTGAGGCCAGCCTGGACTACATAGTAAGTTCAAGACCAGCCCAAACTACATAGAGAGACCCTGTCTTTAGAAAAGCGACAACAAAACCAAGACTGTCTGTATTCAGTAACCTAAATCACACGGTGGAACATTTATTCCTGCCAAGGCATTTGCTAAATGCTTGTTTCTCTCAGTGGGCAAAAGTGAGGCTGGAAGACCAAGCATGGTAAGGGGAGCAGCTAAGTCCTTGGCTTTGGGGATAATGCCTCTTTTCTCCCCTTCCATCCATCCCAAACCACAAGATCTGACTTTTCTTGGGCTGGTCAAGCCTGGGTTCTGGGGGAGAGTGTGATGGCTCCCCTCTTCCACACCTAAGCCGTCAACACTTTGTGAAAGAGCCTGGAACTCCCTCTCATACCTGTGCAGCCTTTTGCCGCACACGCCAAGAATTCCCTACCAATAATTATTCTATTAAGCTCTGAGAAAGGGGTTTTGTCCCCTTGACTTCATGAAAAAAGCTCATTACTTCCAAAAGATGTGCAAATGCTGGTGTAACCATGTGTCTCATTTTCTATTCTTCTAAGCCTTTTTGAGTATGAACACAAAAAAAGTAAGGAGGAAAAAGAGCAGCAGAAATGTGGAACTTGGCACCGAATACCAAAGACAGGTTGCTGATGAATCCACAACCACCTTTCAAAGGCTTATTTGTAACTAGCTGCAGTAGCTTGCATATTTGCATCCCCCCAGAATTCACAGGCTAAAATCTAGTTCCCAGCGGGGGTGGACACTGTGGGAGGCAATTAGGTCATGAAGCCGCAGCCCTCGGGAATAGGACCACCAACCTATGAGAGAGCCCAGAGAGCTCTTGCCACTTCCGTCAGTTGAGGACACAAGAAGCCAGACATCTCTGAGCCAGGACATGGGTCCTTGCCAAGCACTGACCCTACAGCATCCTGATCTTAGACCTCCAGCCTCTAGAACTGAAAGAAGTAAATTTCTGTAGTTTATAAGGTACTAGTCTATGGTATTTTGTTACTGCAACACAAATGTATAAGACACAAGCACTGAGAAGGCGTTATGGCTAAGACAAGACTCAAAATCACCAACCTGATTCCCAGATTCAGAGTGACTTTGGGTTTTGAGTATTTAATCTCTGCTTCAAACTATCAATGATCTCTTCCGCAACAAGTAGGATCAAAAGCAAACATGAATGAATGAATGAAATTAAAATGATAACTGTCAGAATCATCAATGTTGGGAACAGAGTCTAGTGGATTTTCCAAACGTAGAGTCTGAGCTCCTACAGCTGAGCTCCCTGGCGTGGGAAGACTATCCCATAGCTGATGGATGTCCCAGTCTTTCTTCATTTTCCCAGGGAACTTAGCATTAATTTCTCTCCAAATATTTTCCTCGTGGAAACATGACCATAAGCAATCACATAAAAGTTGCACAATATGTAGACACACAAAATACCCACAGCAGGGTCCAACAGAGAAACATAACCAAATGAAGGTGGGAGGAAGGGGAAGAGACAAAGATACAGTCAAAAGCTTAACGTTCTCTGGCTCTGGCATGTTGTGAGCACAGACGCGAGAGATCAATGGAAACCTAAAAACGAAGTCAATTCCGCTGATCTGATACCAAGCCACAACACTTCTGGGAGAGACTTCCGATTTTAGGGTTTCTGACTCAGCCCGAAACCTCCCCTGGTCAAGACACTGAAATCCAATTGTCTAAAATGGGACTGATCGGACTCTGGGTTTTACAGAACAGGCTGTGGATCCCGATGATGATTCCGAAGAGGAAGAACTTGCACAGCCTCAGAAAGGTGTATTTCCATATAAACCAAAGCAAGGCCACCAAATGTGAAGAGCGCCCACCCCGAGCTCTGAACAAAAAGAAAAATGAAAATGCCCTCATGAGAAATGTGGTGTCAGGGAACCAGGACACGCTGTCAGTGTTGCCAGATCGAATCCTGGGTAGCTTCTGGAGCAAGGCAGATGGTCACTTTCATTCAGATCAACGCCTGGAAGCATGCTCCACATAGCCCTATAAAGGAGGAAAGTCCGACCTCAGGGCTGTCCTCCGCCCGGCCCTCCTCTACCAGCCTAGGAACCTTCCTAGCACAATATGTCTCTGGGATTTCTTAAGATAGCTTCACAAGCTTGCACAATGGTTGGCAGCAATCATCTTCCAAACTTGCCGGGCTTGGTTTTTGTTTTTGTTTTTGTTTTTGTCTGGAGGGGCAATGGAAAGCATCTAACAGACAGGAATACTTCATTTAGCTTGTTTTTATGATACACTGCAAGAAGTCCACTCTTCAACCACAGACCCTGTCAAACATCCCATCTCAATATCCCATCCAACTAGAGGAAAATCTCATCCAACTGTCTTATTAAGCCCTTCTCAAACACTTCAGGGTTTGCAGAGTACTTTGTAATAATTTAGTAGCTGAGACTTGGGTAGTGACCCAAGTCACCAGCTAGAGGAGACTGCATTTACTTCACAGAGAAGGACCCTCGGGGCTCTATGGAGACGTACGACTGTTGCCAAGATCTCTTTGGAGTCAGACACAAAGTACAAGTCCAGACTTTCATACCTGCACTCCAGGGCTCGTTCCACAAAGACACAGAAGGAGCAGCTGGCTCCACTGGCGAGGGGAGCAGTGACCGAAACACCCCCCATTTCTGGTTTACCATCAGAGTTACTCCTTAGGAGTCTTGCTGACACAGACAAAGCCTGTAGCTAAGCATTTTAAGGTGTCTCCTACCAGAAGTACTGGCAGCTAGCAGGACAAACTGGTTCCACTCACCAAGAAGCTCAGGACAGGGTAAGCCTAGGCTAGCAGCTAAGAAGGAGGAGAGGGGCCGGGGAGTTAGCTCAGTGGTTAAAGTGCTTCTTGCAAGCACAAGGGCCCACGTTCAAGCCCCAGCACCAAAAAATAATAATAAAAAAAGAAAAGAAAAGAAGGAGGAGAGATGATTCCCAAGTACGGGGTTGCCCAGGACCAGAAAAAATGAAATAGTGAAGGAGGCAGTGATGGGCAGTGGGGATGGGAGATGTGAGTCCTGGACATTTGGCCGGCTTTGAAAAGGGGCAAAAAGAGCAGAGGAAATGAAAACCAGATTTGGCCAAATGTACCGATCTGCCCAAGGCCAGCGCTGCTCCCAGGAGAGACCAATGGAAGCGGGATACGACCGCAGAAGGGTCACGTCTCTTCTGCTCTGATCCTGGGCACCGTGGATATGAGGAACCATGAACTCTGAAAGAGCTACGAGGTTGTGTGCAAGGGCAGGAGCCTGAAAAGGTGCAGGGAAGGGCTGGAAGTTTTCCAGGTTGGAAGGAGTGGAGAGGGTCAGAGGCCTCGGCTTGCGGTGGACACCATGCCAGGCCATCTCCTGGGGAGGAAGCTGGGCCTGACTAAGTTCAAGCTGCGGCTGAGCCTGACTCCAGCTGGGCTTTCTGCTCTAGTGAAAGAGAGCGTGCGAGAAAGAGCTGGCGGCCCACATGGCCCCGCCCTGAAGCTGCAGGAGAGCTCTGGTCATCGGCCTCAGCACACCTTCGCGATTCTCCTCCGCTCCTCTAAGGTCGCCTTCTTGAGCCCTCCAAAACTGCCAGGCAAAACTGTCAAGAGACACGGCTTACTTCTTCGATGAAATATAATTATCTAGTGGTAAATTACAAAGCTTACCTTACATTTTTTATTACATACGCAGTGCTGGCAATAAATTCTTCATCTAAACACCCCTCCCATTTTAGCTTCGCAACTTCTAGTGTCATACTTACTTTCTGGGACGCCCAAACTTTCGTACTGACCTCCGGGTGCCTAGTTTTCTACCAGGACCCGTCCTCAAGGAATAGGACAAATATCTCTCCCTTCGTTTGGAAACATCTTCTTGTCACCACGACTTACCTGTCCTGTGGTTCATTCCCTCAGCCTTCGCCCCATGCTGTCTATTCAGATAAGCTGACCTAGGCCAAGAGGGAACGGGGAAGAATTTGTTACCAGAACCAAACGAGAAAAGGCAATTATCTACAGGGGAATGTTACTTTCATGTTAACAGTACATTAGTCCTCATAGGTAACAAACTGAGATTTTGGTAGGGACTCTAAGAACATCCATCTCAGACGGTGGTTCTGTCCCGGGGAACTTCAGCCACCAGAGCAGAGTGAGGAGGAGAGGGGCAGGCCTGCAGCTCCCGGCTCTCCTACACACACATTTTCAAAGCCAGCCGCCCACTCCTCTTGTGGCAGCTGCCCATCCTACGGCCAAACCACATTTTGATTCATTCAACTGAATCCATTTTTAAAAAAACTATTTTGATCTATGGTTAATAAAATAAACTATTTGGAGGATACGAGAGCAGTAACAAACAGTTAGTTCCCAATTACAGAAAATTGCATTCCCTGGGGCCAAATATCTTATAAAATCTTCTGCGGTTGGAAAAGCACATTATTTAGGGACTTGTTCCCTTAGAAAAGGGTGAAACTGTTTTCGTTTCAGACTCGGCTCTGTCACTTTCCAGCTCTGTGAGATGGGACAAGTTGTTTAACCACTCAGTGCCTCAAGTGCTTTATCTATGAAATGGGGATAGATACACCTGTCACAGGTCATGAGGAATCTTCTGAGCTCTTACATAAAACCCACAAGCCATGTAACTCAAGGTGTGTTGTGTAGTGAACAAGGGAAAAGAGCAGCAACAACCGCAGCTATTCCCAGACATCTGGAGAGTGGAAATATCGGGCTGTCAACAGATGCTGGAAGGTAACTGTGTGATACGCGTATTAGGAAAGGGACTTGGAAGCCACTGGCACTGAAGAATTTCACATTTGCCCTTTGAGACATCTGGTGAAACCGTAAGTGTCTCTACCTTGGAACAGGAATTTCTGCCCTCAGGATAGATATTATCTGGCAGTTCCCGGAGATAGAGGGTCAGGCTACCCCGGCAGGGAGACTTTTCAACCGGCGCCCATTCCCTGTCCTTCCCTCAC
>PVJO010021826.1:0-29236 GCA_004026905.1 Hystrix cristata | reverse complement strand
GGGAGAGAACCAAGATGCACCATGTATAGGTACAGAATAAATGTAATGAATGTGATCAATGTATGTAGAATGTACCAATACATGCTCTTGGTTTAAAATAAATAAATAAATAAATAAAGCAAATTTAGTCCCATGATCCAGGTTAAAGCCCAAGGGCATAGGAATGACTGTAGTATCAAATTTTTTGTGCATTTAATGGACATATGCGTACGTATGTGTTCAGATGTAGGTTCCTGCTGGTGGGAACTCACAGCCATGCTTCTCTTGAACGTGTCTCAGTCTCTCTCCTTTCCCTGATTCTACAATGTCTGTCAGCACAAACCCACCCTCTCTGACCCTTTCCCTTTGAGAACTCCAAATATATAAACTCTTTTGTGAAAGCCCTAAAGAAAATATTAAGGATTCGGGAGGAGAGACACAACAAGCACAATTTCTTCAACAGCTTCTTTTCTTTGCTTTTGTCACATCCCATTTCCTCTCCTCTGAGGAATGCCAGAAAAGGTTAGATTATTACATTAAATAATAATCCCTGACTTTCAGTTCTTGCTTTATGACTGCCTTGGATGTAGAACAGTGTTTGCTCAGGGAAAATGGGTCACAGATTGTTAAACTAGCTCCTCACCAGGCAGTGGTTAAGAGCTGTTTGTTTTTCAAATACCTTAATTGTATGGTCTACCAGAAAAGAGCAGCATGAAAATTATACCTCTGGACTAAATGCAACCAGATGGACAAAAACAACAAGGCGTTTGAAAAAGATAAATGCCCCACAATTCCCCTGTGGTTGGTTTTATCACCAGTTAATTTTATAATGGCTTCTTCTGGGGCAGGGGGATATTCCCCTGGGGTGGGACCAGTCCCTCATCAAAACCCAGGCAGCTTCCAGAGGGAGGGTCCTCTTTGCAGTCGATTTGTTTAGAATTGGAATAAATGTGTTGGTTTGGGGCTGGGGTGATGGGTGGAGCTGCAGGGAGAGTGGAATTTGAAGCCAGAGAGCAGCAACATATCCCTCTTCATTTTATGCATCTTTGCTGGTTTTCATTTTGCAGGGCCCTTTGCTAAATACAAAGCCTGGGTTTTAGGTTAGGTTGGTAACTAGAGCTGGGGAGGTGAGAAATCTAGTATTAAATGATCTGGTTGGTCGTTGGCAAGTTTAAGTTCCAGCAGCGAAATTTGCTATTGGAGCAAGATTCAGTGCTAGGTGAAGGTCATGTGGACCCATCTCTGACTTAGGGTGAGGCTGAACTCTGAACCTGCCATCCTCTTCCTAGAACCATCGTATCCAAGCTAAAAGTCAGCCCTGTGAGCATGCCTTGAAATTAGACACCATTCTGCTGTTGATGGGCATTTGGGTTGTTTCTAAGATTTAGCTATTACAGACTGTGCTGCTATAAACATGGGCATGCATATATCGCTGTGGGATGATTCTTTTAATCCTTTGGGAAGACACCAAGAAGGTGAATAGCTGGATCAAATGGAACCTCTAGACCTAGTTCCCAGAGGACTCTCCACACTGATTTCCATAGCAGTTGCACCAGTCTACATTTCCACCAACAGAGGAGAAGGGTTCCTTTTCTCCACAGCCCCTCCAGCATTTGTTATTGGCTGATTTGTTGATAACAGCGATTCTTTCTGGAGTGAGGTGGAATCTCAGTGTCATTTTAATTTGCATCTCTCGAATGAGCAGTGATGTTGAACATTTTTTCATACGTTTATTTGCTGTTTCTACTTCTTCATCTAAGAAGTGTCTATTCATTTCAGTTGCCCACTTTTGGATTGGGTCTTTAAATTTGGGGTGTCTGATTTTTTTTTTGAGTTCTTTATATATTCGAGATATTAGTCCTTTGTCAGAGGAATAGCTGGCAAAAATTTTTTCCCTCCCTGTGGGTTGTCTCTTCACTCTGTTGGTAGTTTCTTTTGCTGTGCAAAAGCTTTTTAATAAGATTAGATCCCAGTTGTTGATTCTTTGTGATAAAGAAAATGCGTTTTTTAAAAATACAGTGGAGTACTACTCTGCCATAAAGAATGATAAGCTTGAGATATTCCTAGGTAAATGGATGCAGCTTGAGATCATACTCTTAAGTGAAATAAATCGGACACACATGTTTAATACAGCATTGTTTCTCTGTTGTGAGAAACTGAAAGTGTAAATAAAGACTAAAATGCATTACATTGGGAAAGGGAAGAAAACGTCCAAATGGGAAAGGGAACAAGGGAGGGGGAAAGGAACAGAGGGACAAGAGAAATAAGAAATGGCAGGAAAAATAGAAACAAAGCTTTTGTAAATAAGGAGGGAGGAGGGGGTGAAGGGAGGGGAGGGGAATGGGAAAAAAAGACGCAACAAGATAATATCTTATACAGGTACAAATCCCCTATGATGAATGTTCTCACTATGTACATCTAAAATTACCATTAAAATAAAATAACTAAAAAATTAAAGCAACCAAGCTGCTGGACTGTTTTAGTGTCATGAGTACTCGTTATCCATCTTCTCTTGTGTAGAATAGCAGCATACAGTAAACATATTGGATTCGGAGTTGCACAATGAAAGGACGTGAGGAAAACATCAAGAAAAAATGTAGACTGCAAATGTCATTGAATCTTTCTCGTGAAACAACAGTGACTTTGTGGGGATTAGTTGAAAGATCTCATTTTGGAAGTTTCTCTTCTCCTGCCCCACCCTGAAGTCTGTCCCCATTGTTACCAACAGGAAGTCCTTGAAAATAGCGAACAAGGAATTTAAACTCTTGAAAAATCTGTATTAAACAAAACAGATGAACTGAAACGCTAAGTCCTGGTCTGTCTTTAGGCTAAAATGAATTGGAGTTAGAGCGAAATGGTCATGCAGCTGACATTTCTTCCTCTTTCCTTCCAGAACAGTCTCTATGATAGCTTTTGGCTCTCTATATTTATGTACTATTTAGTAGTCAGAAGTCTTCAGTGATTAGTCCACGAACACTTTTCCTTACTCCCTTCAGAAACATTTCCCATCTCTGAAATCTCCCTGCTGCCCTTTTTCATGAGTTCTCACCCACCTAAAAGCTCACCGGACTGTATGCTTTAAACACATTTACTTTGTTGTATATCAGGTATATCTCAATATGCCTGAAAAAAGAAACCCTCTAAGCTTCTAGTCTGATCTTATGTGGAGTTACAGTGTTTCTTGAAACTGTAGAAAAATGAACAATTTGCATACAACTATGAGGAGATTTTTAAGGGTGTGTGTGAGTATGTGTGTGTGTTGCTGGGGATGGAAGCGAAGGCCTTGTGCATGCTAGGCAAGTGATCTACTACTAAGCTACACCCCTAACCCTCAATTTATATAACATGAGATGCATAGGTCTCTTCACTATACAATTTGGTGAGTTTTGATAGAGGTATACATCCATGTTGTTGCCCTCCCAATCAACATAGGCTGTTTCAATCACTTTAAAAATTCCCCCATGTTCCTTTCAATAAAGGAAACTTCTCAGCTTATAAGAAAACATTTTTATTTCTATCACCATGCTTATTAATTTTGCTGTTCCAAAACTTCGTAAAAATATAGGTATATAATAAATATTTTTGATCCTGTTCTTTCATTCAAGTTATTTTTCCATGTTTTTGTAGTTAGTTCTTTTATATTGCTGCATGTGTATCATTGTGTGAATAACTTATAATTTATTTACTTTTCTGTTCATGAACATTTGAATCACTTTAGTTCAAAGCCGACCTGGACATCCTTATATAAGTCTTTTGTGGATGTATGCTTTATTTTCTCTTGAATAAATACCTGAAATTTATATTGCAGTGTTATAGAAAAAGTGTATATTTGATTTATATATATATATAATGCCCATACCTGTTTCTCAGACTTCACGTCTCACACTGGATATGTGAGATTTTCCCCAAACCAATCAATTCTTAAATACCAGCTAGACATTCTACATTTCAATTATACTACTTAGAGATACTACAGAGCCCACAGGTTATAGCCTTAGCCCTCCACCCCCTACTTTAGATACTAATCCCAAGCAGAGAGTCCCCAAGTGTACTGGTCAGCTTCCCATCACTGGCACCATGTATCTGACACCTACAATTCAAAAAGGAGAGATTTATTTAGCTCATTTCACAGGTTTCAGTCCATGGCTGGCTGACTCCAAGTCAGAAATATCATGATGGAAGGGTTTAGAGGAGCAAAGATGCTTAGGTCATGGTAGCCAGGAAGCCTAAGAGGGGAACAGCATCAGAGAGGAGGGGGCCAGGGCCCGGATGTAGACCTCAAAATCAGGTCCCATAACTCACCCAGACACACTCAGAAGTGTGCTTTGCTAATCCCCTAGGCAGTTCCCAAACCAGTCAAATTAACCATCACACCAGGTTATCAGTATCCTATCTGACTATTACATAAAGGGGTTCCCATGGCCTTCTCTTCAGGTTCAATGATTTGCTGGAACAGCTAACAACACTCTGGAAAATATTCACGTTTACTTGTTTATGATAACTAATACAAGTAAAGAGATACTCAGTGTGAGGTCTGGAAGGACATAAAGCACAAACGCTTCCATTCCATGAAGCTGGGCTACGCCACCCACTGACACATGAGTACGTTCACTAAGCCAGAAGTTCAACAAACTGTCTTTAAAGAGCTTCCGTGGAGGTTTCCTTGCATAAGAATGGTAGATTATTAACTCAATCCTCAGCCCTCTTCTATCCCTGGAGTTTGGGGGTGTATGGCTAAAAATTCCAAGCTTTTCACCATGGTTTTGTTGTAGCAAGTCTACATCCTGACTGTCTCCAGGAGTTCATCAAGAGTCTCCTCATAAGAACAACAGATGCCCCTAAGAAAGCTATCACTTAGATTACAAGGATTTTAAGAATTCTGTGCCAGGAACCCAGAGCAGAGATCAATGTGCAAGTACATGCATTTCTAGTTATTTCACACATGTGATAAAATATACACTTTTAGTCATTAAGAAAATGCAAATGCAAATCACAATGAGATTCTACTTCACACTCAGTAGGTTGGCTCCTAACCACACACACACACACACACACACACACACACACACACACAAAAGGACAATAGCAGGTGTTGGAAAAAATCAGAGCCCTTATACATTGCTGGTATAGCTACTTCAGAAAACAATTTGGCAATTCCAAATTAAATGATCAGTAGCTTTTACTGTAATCAGAAGTTTGTCCAAAGATCCTCACTACCTAATTCTAGAATATTTTCTTCACCTAAAAAAGAAATGGCAGAGCCATTACCAGCAATTCTCCATTCTCCTCTATCCCCAGTCTTTGGAAACTACTAAAACTACCTTCCATCTCTTTGTAATTTCCTTTTCTGGTCATTTTATATAACTGGAATCATATAATATATGGTCTTTTGTGTCTGAATTCTTGTACTAACTGTAGCATTTTCAAAGTTCACCCATGTTACAGCATGTATCAGCATTTCATCCCTTTTAATTGTCACATAATATTCCACTGAATGGATATACCACATCACATTTTGTTTATCCATTAATCAGTTGTTTGGATATTTGGGTTGTTTCCACTTTTTGGCTATTATGAAGAATGTTGCTATGAACATTTCTGTACACATTCTGTGTGAACATGTTATCATTTCTCTTGGGCTTGCAACTAGGAGTGGAATTACTGGATAGTATGATAATTTTCTATTTAACATTTTGAAGAGTTGCCAGAGTATTTTTCAAAGTAGCTGCACCATTGTGCATCCCCATCAGTAATGTACGAGGCTCTGTCTTGGTCACTTTCTTGTTGCTGGGACATAATATCCAACACCCACAATTTAAAGGAGGTTTATGCTGGCTCAGGTTTAGTTCATAGCTGGCCGGCTGGCTCCAAGGCAGGATGGCGTGTCAGAGCAGCATGGTGGAAGGAGAGCTATTCTTGGCATGTTGGCCAGGAAGCAGAGAAGGTAAAAGGGAGCAACCGGGAAGGCAGATATCCCCTTCTAGATCATGTCCTCATTGATCTGCAAAGGGATATCTTATGACCAGGCTCCGCCTCCCAATATCACATTTATCTATAATGGCCCGTAATCCAATCACCTTCCGAAGTCCTGCCTTTGAGCACATGCGGCTTTGGAGGGACATCTAGATATAAACCACAACAGGATCAACTATCTCCCAACACTTGCTGTTGTCCATCTTCCCTCTAACAGCCAAACTATTGGCTAAGAGGTGATATCTTGATGTAGTTTAGATTTGTGTTTCTCTAATGGTGGGTATCCTGTTATACGTTTAGAGGCCATTTGCCTACTTTTTTGAAGAAATGACTATTCAAATACTTCGTCCTTTTCAATTGGGTTATTTGTCTTTTAATTGTTGAGTTGTCCCAAGAGGTCTTTATGTAGTCTATATGTAATATGAATATATATGAGCATGTATATTTATGTATATATAGTTTATTTTATTGATATTTGTGTGTACAGACACACATACCACACACACATATAACCCTTAGCAGATACATGATTTGCAAAATTTTCTCCCAATATCTGAATTGTACTTTAACTTTCTTGATAGTATTCTATGAAGCACAAAAGTTTTAAATTTATCTACTTCTTTAGTTTTGTTGCTTGTATTTTTGTTGTCAGATATATGAAATTGTTGTTTAAACCAATGTTATGAAGGTCTACTTCTATATTTGTTTAAAACTGTTTTAACTTTAGCTCTTATATTTAAGTTTTGGTCCATTTTGAGTTAATTTTTTGTGTATGTTGTGAGGAAGATATTCAGCCTTAGTCTTTTGTATGTGGATATTCCATTGTCCCAGTATTATTTGTTGAAAAGACTATTTTTGCCCCCCACTTAACTGTTTTGGCACATCTATTTAAAGTCGAGTGACTATAAATTTAGAGCCTTATTTTTGGACTCAATTTTATTTCACGGTCAATATAAAATATCCATCCCTTTGCCAATAACAGAGTCTTAATTATTATAACTTGGCACTAATGTTTGAAATAGGGCAGTATGCCTTCCAACTCTTTTCTTTTTCAAGATTTGTTTGAGTATTCTCAATCTCTTATATTTTCATGTGAATTTTAGTATAATCCTGTCAATTTCTGCAAAAAAGGTAGCTGGGATTTTGATAGAAATTCCATTAAATGTATAGGTCATTTTGGAAAATGTTTCCATCTTAATATTAAATCTTCCATTTCAGATGTCTTTCCATTTATTTAAGTCTTCTTTAATTTTTTAAAATGTTGTTGCATATTTGCTTTCAGGGTAAAAACTTTGCACTTTTAGCTGAATATAGTATTAAGAATTTTATTTAATAATGCTATCATGATTTGAATTTTTATTTAGTTTTACTTTCAGAGTTGTTTACATTTTTTTACATTTATTTTTATATTGATCTTTCATCCTAATAATTTGTATAGGCAGTACAGGATTTTCTACATATAAGGTCATATCATCTGCAAATACATAGTTTTATCTCCATTCAATATGGGTTTTTTTCTGTTTAATTTCCATGGGCAGAATACCCAGTACATATTGAGAGTGGTAATATGAGTACGTGTAGACCTACTAGTCTTGTTCTCAATGTGAGAAAGAAATCTTTTAGTCTTCCATTATTAGGTATGATGTTGACTTTGGGTACTTATACATGTCCTTCATTAGTTTAAGTGTTTTTATCATGAATAAGGGTTGGATTTTGTCACATGATTTTTTTCATCCTTTAAGATGATGTGTGATTTTTGTCATTTATTCTATTGGTATAGTATCTTGTGTTGATTTTCACATGCTGAGGCAAGCTTGAATGTTTCGGATAAGTCTTATTTGGATATGGTATATAATTCTCTCGTACCTTTCTGGATTCATTTTTCCAGTTTTTAAAGAACTTTTTATATATTCATAAAGATCTGTGTGTTCCTTCCTTGATAGGTCTCCGTCTGGTTTCAGTATCAAGGTGACATTGATCTTATAGAAAACATTGGAGAGTGTTACATCTACTTTTTGGAAGAATTTGTGATATGCTCATATTAGTTCTTTAAACATTTGGCTGAATTCACCACTAAAGCAACTTAGTCCTAGATTTTTCTCTGTAGGAAGTTTTTTTTTAATTCCTTATTGTGTCCTTGTTAAAAGTCCATTTGAGTTTTCTATTTCTTATTGAATTAGTTTTGGTGGTTTGCATATTTCTAAACTGTTCATGTCATTCATACAGATGAATGGATAAAGAAAATGTGGTATTTATACACAATGGAGTACTACCCTTCCATAAAGAGAGATAAACTTGAGTCATTTGTATGAAAATGGATGCACCTTGAGACAATAATAGTAAGCGAAATAAGAGACACAAGCTTAAATATTGCGTGGTTTCTCTGATATGAGAAACCCAAAATGCAAATAAAGCAAAATAAAAGATAGATAATAGGAAATAGGGAGATAGAGCTTTTGCAAAATGGAGGGAGGCCAACAGATGAAGGAACAGAGAGGGAGAAGAGAGGAAGGGGATTAAAAAAAGGAATTAAGATGTGTTATGTAAATGTACCAACTCCCCGTGAGGAAAGTGATCATTGTATACTATGAGCAAGTATTAATAAAAAAAAAAAATTAAAAATGCAAAATTTTTCATTTCTTCTTTTGTCAGTATTTATGAAAGAATATGTCCATTTATTTTAAAGTTAGGTGTTCTTTGCATTTAAGCTGGGTTCACTCCCCAGTTTTAGTTAGCTATTGTTCAACTAGGTAAGTCTGCTTTTGGGGCTTGGATGACAACGGATTGAAATAATGAATGAGATCATGTTACTGATCTCTTACCTTCCAGCAGGACACCTCAGGCTTATGGTGGCTGCAGAGCCCAACATTAGTGAGGCCAAGTTCCAAGAAGGAGCTTCACTCTAAGTCATATGCCATATTTGCTGATGCCCCAGCAGTCAAAGCCATCACCTCTCTAGTCCGGATTTACAGAAATGGAGAACAGAGTCTGCTGCAAAGAATTATAGTAGCTTTTGCCATCTAACACAGTGGCTCTGGGCTCTGGATATAGTAGGAGGAGTGTAAGTGTGTCTCAGCAGTGTCTCTGGGATGTTAATAAAGGCGTGTCCCACAAAGGAGGATATTGGAACAACTCTGTATGGCCATCCAACTAATGCTGTAATCTGTGAGAGCTTTTCAACACATCAATAAATACATTCTCTTTAGAGACTACTAGAAAAGTATTTGATTCTGTCTATAGCAGAAATATAAACTTTTGCTATCATTCCTGTTCTTCTTCCTCTCTTCCCTGACCACCCTATTTTCCAGCCTATCGATGTCTTTTACAAAAGCCTGTCACTATCTGTCCTGGCTCTCAACTCTATGCGCAATTAGGAAAAATGTCAAATACCTGCTGATTTATCTGAAATGATGTATAAGGCACGCAGGATGTAAAAGATCAAACTAAAATAAAAAAAGATCTGACAATACTCGGTACCACCAAAGGGAAAAAAAAATAATCTGACAGGATATGCTGAGTTCTCAAATGCAACTCTCAGGCCAAGCTACAGCATAACTGCAAGTGCGCGCCCCATCTCTACTCATGATCACCCCCAAGCACCCAAGAACCAAGTCATGCAGAGATGACCTTCAAGAAACATGTTGGATGGGGTGAGGAGGGGCAGGAGGAAGCTAAAGGGAAATGTTTTCTCTAATATCACAATGACCCTCACACTGTGGCATCTCTCTTATTAATTTTTGTGCTTACTCTTCCAGTATTTCGTTTCATCAGAAGTCCTATCAGTTACCTATTGCTATGTAATCACTCCCAACCCCAGTGGTTTGAAACAATGAACATTTGCTCTCTATCTTGAGTTTTGGGGTTGGACACATAATTCTGATGCTCTAAGTCAGCCTTAGCTCAACTTGCTTGGACTCAATCATGGATTGGTTACCAGCTGCAGGTCAGAAGAGCAATGGCTAGTCTAGGATGGCCTCACCTGGGAAAGCTTGGCTTTCTTCCCTTCACATGTTTGGTATTTTATAGCAGGTTCAGCCAAGCATATCTTTATGTATACGGCAAGGGAGCAAGAGTTACAAGAAATCAAACAGCAATTCACATGTTCTTTAGGGCTGTGTTCGCGCCTTACTTATTGACTCCCATTGGGCAAAGCAAATAATTCATCTGAGTCCAGAGAGAAAGAATCCTTGAGAACTTCTTGTCCAAAATCATTACAGTAAAAGCTGGAGATATTAAGTCAATTAATTTACCATCCTATTTGAGAAAAATTATGTGGATTTTAAAAATAGTCTTATTATTGTTGTATTATTGAACACACCATAGTCCACCCTTATCCTTCACAGGCTAAGTCACTCCTGGGGTCATTTCTCCAGCTCTTCGAGGTCAGCGTGTCTCCCTGAGACTTAAGTCAGTTTGGGTTTGGTAGCAGGGCAGGGGAAGGGAGTGCAGTGGCTGGTCTTTCAATATTCCCTTGTAAGTCTTCAAATCCTAACCTGCTGTTAGCTCTGACTTCTCTCCTTTGACCTCATATCAGCTTGCAATTTGGATGACGCACCCGTTGAAGAAAGGAACTGACTTTTGAATAGGAGAACTGGACCTTCTTGCCCCAAAGACTCTCTTAAGCAGCCCAGGGCTTTGAATCTTTGGCTCATAATTTCCATATGTGGATAGGAAGAAAAAAGTCAACTCTCAGAGAGACTTGAGACATGTTTGTGTGAGACAGTGTGAGGAGGTGGGAGAGTGAGGGACAGTCACCTGAACATTGGATACCATGAAATTCGAGGAAAAGTGAGTCCAAGTCCTGAATGGCCCAGGTTTGGAAGAAACAAAGAGAGTCTCTTAATGGCTATGGCCATCTTTCTATGGAGTGCAGGTTGGAAGCCCGTAAGCTCCTGGGAAGGGTGGTGTTTAGTAGAGTCAGAGCATCCTCACGGCAGAGATGCTACAGAAGTGATGGTGACATCCACCGGGAAAATAGCTAGAAAACAGCTTCTGGCACTCCTTTACCTCATTTTGATTAGGCTCCAAGGCATACGAGCTGGATGGGAAATGGCCTCCAAGGAAGGCGGTTCCTTGTGATCAGCCTGTGCTTTGAAACCTTAGCTAGAACTATCCCGTTTCACACCTGTGACCCCGGGTAACCTCAGTCTTTCTCCCTCTCTCCCTTCTCTTCTCTTGCTCTTCTTGGGCTCCTCTGCTCAGTTCTCCAACTAAATGAGCCTTTCCAGGCTGAATGCGCTTCCCTGATAAACATGTATCCCCTCTCTTCCCTCAGAGTTCTGATCTCTTCCATCTTTCTACCAACTTCCTAAAGGAGCCCTCTTCTATACCATCTTTTTCCTAGAATGATTAGGAAAATAAAAGGTGCCAGTATCTTGCTGCTCTTTTCTGTCTGAACATCCTACCCTTCCCTTAGTACTTTATCCCACCAATATCTAAAAGGTCGAATTAAGCAAAACATAAATAATTTGCTTAACCTGTTTGCAAATATATTTAACATGAGTTACACCGTTGTCCCTTGTGTGCTGGGATTTTAGGACCCTGGAAGCTTTCAGGATCATACGACCTCAAGAGGAAAGTTCCCTGGACCCTGCTAGAGATGAATTCACCCTGGATGTCTTTGGGGCTGCCTTATTCCATAGGATAATTTCTGATTCTTATATAAACTCTTAACTATGATACCACACACATAATTGTTGCTGCACTCTGCCTGGCATGTTGTTGGTCTCTACTATATGTTACCTGTTGTCTCCAAGGACAATCAGATCTATTAGATTCAAAAAGCTGATCATCAAGGACCATTTGCCACAGGTCAAATGTTAGGCAGCAACAGCCCTCAAAGAGATTTAACAGGCTCCCTATTTTATTTCCGTTGTGTATTTTATCTCGTATTTCAGCAGGAATTTATGTGGTGTGGATACGGGATAGGAATGGGGGGTATTAGAAGAGTGATGACGGACGCAAGGAAGTAGCTGACCAGCTTTGCCTAAGATTCATATGCTTCTGAATGCTCCTCCCTGGAGGAGATAATAGCCATCTGTTCTCCCAGGCCAGTGGGGAATGCGCGGAGGGACGTTGGTTAATAGCATGGCAGAGGAGATCGAGGCACACAATGAATTTCACCACTGACAAGTTCTTAGGACACTGGAACCATTGACCAAGTGCTCTGTGAGTAGAGTGACATGCCCTTCTCTGGAGGCCATCAGACACATCTGTCTGGCACAATATAAATGCTGTGCTACCCAGACGGAGAAGAATGGACAAATTGATGACTAGATTCCTGCATTCCAGCATGGTGATATTTATTTTAAACCCCATTCCTGTCTCGAGGAGGTGGTTTGGAGATTTCTCATCATGACATTGAAGATGTCTTTCTCTTTTTATTTAATTGTACTGGGAAAAGAGAAGAAGACAGAAGGAATTATTCCGGGAAGAAAGTATCGTTTTTTTACAGAAAAGGACATGTGGTTCATAACTTCAGTTATTCACATAAATGTCATGGATTTAAAGCCATAAACATTTACACTGGAAAAGAACAACAATCATAGTTCTTTCTTCTCATAAAATGCGTGTGATATGAAGAATTGTGATTTTTCTCTCAACACGTATTAACGATAACCTAAGAAAATGGCTTAAAGAGATTTAACTTGGAATCATAAGACTTAAAAGTATCACAAAAATTATCTGGTGGATAAAGAAACTGAGTCACACAGAGGTGGATTGAACTGAAGGTCACAAGAATGGTTCAAGGTAGAGAACAAGGAATTAAAAACAAAATAGGAAGAGTTGTGAAGACGTCTGGGATTCATTTGAGGAGAAGCAGAACGCTGCCTTTAAAGTTTAAAGATAGAAATGGATCCAATGGCCAGCAGTGACTACAAAGACTGGAAACAGTTTCCCATCAAAGATACATGAGAAATAGAGAAGGAGAGATGGAAGAAAATGAGTCATGTGCCTCCTAAACTTCATCTCTTTAGTCCTGCATGCCCAAGTATCTTTTCTTTGAGATCTGGTCAAGTTTACACACTTGTAGGTATTTAAATAGTTCAGTTACACTATATGCACATTCAACTCCACAGCTATAGGTAAAGGTAGTTGTGCTAGATTTATTGAAGGATAGCACCCTGATCTCAGAGGAATTTTGTGTGTATGTGATCATTTTATTGTGTGGTTTTTTCTTTTCTGTTTTTTTCTGCCTCAATCTCTCTCTTCAAAAAGATCACAACTATCCTTCTTAAAACATGCAAAAGATGTGATTCTACCCTGATAGCTAATTTCTCCAACTGGACAATTGCCAAATGGCCAACACCAATCCATAAATGCCAAATTAAAACAAAAACTATTTTTACCTAAGGAATCTCTCATTTGCCAAGTATATTCACAAGTCAACAATGACAGACTTACTCATCATTGACTGGTTGTCTGATTTTTATTAAAGAGTAACAGTCCCTCTGCCAAACAAGGCACATCGACCCATCACTGGGTGTCGGTATCACACGGGCAGCTGGCATTCAGGCATAAGCACCCTAATGCTCTTTCTATGGTCTGATGGCCGAAGAGTCCAGAAATCTGGCCTCTGGGCCAGGCTCACTCATCAACCTCCTAAATGAATCAGATCAGCAGTTAACCTGTGTAAGCGCTTCTTTAACAACTCAAGAAAAGTCTTGGAGCACTTTGGAGAAAGGCCTACCTGATGATTTAATACGAGCAGACACCTCTTTAGGGACTATTCAGTTTGTGGTTTCTAAGAACCTAGATGATTTTATATATGCAGGGCAAAGCAAAAGCAGAGGACATGTAGGGGACTGGTCAAGTTACAAGTTTTGGAGTCAGATCTCTGTTTTCTCCTTCACTAGCTGTGCTACTACGGGCGAATTTTGTACATCTTCTAAGCCTGTTTCCTCAAATGTAACCAGGAACAGCAATCTCTCCTCAATGACATAGCAGACACTATGTTTTAAGAGTGTGAAACATAAAGTCTGATATAACTTTTAAAAAGAGCTTTATCATCCTGATATTTAATTGATTTTCAAATAGATGAGGTATGATATTTCGCATGTCCCCTACTATAGATTCACAAAACAGCAGTCTCTTAAAACACAGTTATGATCACATCCATTCTTGGCTTTCTGCAGTGAATCTGTCTCACCCACAGTAAGAGCCAAAAGCCTTCCAAAGGCCCTTCACTCCATTTTCATGCCTATGATCACATCTCCCATGGCCTTCCCCTTGGGTCCCCACACTCTGGTCACTTTGACCTTGTCACCCTCTCAGATCCCCCTCCTTCTGCTTGCAACACTTTCCCCTAATGTCCCTGCCCTGTTCTGTCCTCTCAGGAATCAATTTGGAAGTTCCATTACCAATGAGGACATTGATCATCGCATCTAAAATAATAATGGTGACCTTTTCTAGCCCCTTTGTCCCTCTTACCCCATTTTCCCTTTCTCTAAGTCACTCATTGCCATCTGCTTTGTTTGGAGTATCTCCTCAGTGTGAAAGCAACTAGAGGGGCAGGCAGATTCTTTATTCACTGCAGTATCTCAGTGCCTTGGACATATCTGGTATGTTCTGGGCACTCCTTTATTTTTTTTGAGTGATGAATGTCCTTTCTAGCAAAAGTGTAGCGCATCCTTGCTTCAAGACTTTGACAGGCTCACGTTGGCTTTCTCTGAACCAACTGCCCCCCCTCCAACTGCTGCCTGGTCTCTCAAAGTCATAGAAGCATAAGAAAAGGAAGACGTGGCCATGAACACCTTGTGTGGCAGTGCTGGTGGGGAGAGAAAGCTGCCTTACAGCCATCACGTGGACTCACGCTTCTCCATCTTCCTCTCACCTGTGACTCTATCATCTCTGACCTAGTTTATTATGGCAGACTCTTCACTGGTCTCCATGTACCATGTTCTTGCCCCAATTCACCTTGCATGCTGCTATCAAACTGATTTCATCATCTCTCTCTTGGATGTAAAAAATGCAGCTTCTCCTTGTTTCTTGTGGCTTCAGGCCAGACATCCAGCTACATTCACAAACTTTCTCTGACTCATCTCTCTTCCCTCCTCAGCCTCAGCGCTGCTCCAGGCCCCTTCCCGCATTCTGCACATGCTCTGTGCATCCCTGATAACGGGACTTTGTTCCTTCTGCTCTTCCAAAATGTCTCTCTCCCTTTTGTCATCCAAATCTGCTCCAGATCTTATAGCTCACTGTAAATCACACATTACCCTCAAGTTTTGCCCACCAGCTACTATGTGCTGTATACATCTCTTTTAGCTGTTAATAACTTCTGTCTCTGAAGTTACCTACACAGTTTATCCTGTAGCTTGTCTCTAATTGTATATATAATAATAGTAATAACTGCAACTACAACTATCATCTATTCAACTCTTACTATGTTCGAGAAATATATGTTTTAATTGTACTAGCATAATAATCTTGCATGGTGGGAATTATTATTCTCATTTTGTAGATTGAAATGCTAAATCTCATTGAGGTTAAGTAGCTTGTCCTAATTTATACTGTTAGTAAACAATAGAGCCAAAATGTATTTCCAGTGTTCCTGACTATGCTATCTCCCCACTCCTGTAGACATGACAACCTCCCCAGAGATTTAACACAGTACGCACCAAATAAATACTGGCTGGTTGATGGAACAGTAAGGAGGAGGCAGTTTAATTCAAATGTGCCCTGAAGAAGCCTCTGTTTCCAAGAATGATAAGCAGAGAGCAAATGTTTCTCTTACCCTCACCTGCCCATTTCCTCTATTCCATGGGGAAACAAACGTGGGACAATGGGTTCAAGGCTATTTCAAGCATCCAAGAGACCACATGTTCTCCAGGCTCAACTTGTCCTTTCAAAGAGCTGGGCCCTGCACTCACCCTTCTCTTGCCACCACCAGCTAGGCTGTTACTGCAACCCCCGTTGAGCACTTTCCGGGAAGCCTGGGCTTGCTGAAGGCACCAGTAACATGCTCAAAACTGGAGTAGAGGAGTCTCAAATGTACATCTGACCACAGGAGCACATGCCAGACAGAGCTTCTTGTTCCCGGCAGGCTTTAACTTCATGTCGTCAGGCTGCCAAAGGAGCTGGCTACCTGTTAACTCCCTTCCCTGGGTGTATACTTCATACACACTTCCTGCTTTTAAATTTATGACAACAACTCCACCTGAACCCATTCTTTCATCTTCAAAGTTGTAAAGTTAGGTAGCATCCCACCCAGAGTCCTCCAGGTAGAAAGAAGTCTGCAACACAGAACCATGTGCCTTCACAGGCCATGCGCATTCCACTGTGCCACACCAGCTGCTTGCACCTGGAGATAAAAGGGCCCAGGTTCTTTATTCCAGCTCAGCACACCACTCATCTTGGGAATTCTCTGTCTCCCTCTATAAAGTGCACCTCTAGTCCCTCCCACGTCACAGGTTACTTTTGGAACTGTGTGCAGTGATATGCAAATGAAGCAGACACTTGATAGGAACAAGAGATGAACAGAAACACTTGCTTGTTTACTATTTAAGTGTCTATACATTTGTACCTCACTACCTCAACTATTCTAAGATGCTTGAGGTAGAGACCCTAAGATACACATTTCTCACAGCTGCCCCTTCCCAGTCCCATACAGCTTGAGCAATGGAGGTACTCAAGAAATACCGAGTGTGTAGCATACAGAATGTGACAGGTGGTAGTCACCTTTCAGACCAACCCCTTCTTGGAAACCAGAGCTTAGAGGCATACAGGACAGGGAGTTTGGAGTCAGAGTCTTTGTCTGCTCTCTCATAGCAAAGAACTTTGTGGACGGTTACATTTGTCCCAGACAACAAAGGCCAAGGTGAATAGGAGTACAGCTAATTTCAGGTGTGGACTGGTTTTTAGCTTTGAACTGGTAGAGCTTTTATTTTATAAGTTTTTATAATTTTTTCTAATATTCTTGCAATAGTTTATAAAATAATAACAGTTGAGGTGTCCAGAGAATATTGTTAAGGGAGACTTACAAAACTAAATACCCTGATCTTTTTGGCCTTACATTTCAATGTATCTTGGCCTGAAAGGGAACTTGAAAACAAAGCTTAATCAGGTTCTGACGGAATAATACTCAAACTTCAAACACTTAGAGTACTTTTTGACGCCTTTAAGGCATTTTTACATTGCTCCCCCGCCCAAATCCCTGTGAGCTAGGCAGGGTGTGTATAACCTCCACTTTACAGATCAGTATCCTGAGGCCCAGAAGACGATGCAGGTACCAAGTCACAGTGGAACCTCTGCCCTCACTTCCAGCCCAGCTTTCCAGGCAGGCGGAGAAGAGGGCAGGGTGGGCTGTGGGTGGAGGGCAGGTGGGAATCTGGGGGAGACGGTCTTGCAGTTGTCAGTGTTGCTGGCCAGCCTTGCCCGGGTGCTCTGCACCCCTGAAACTCTCTGTCCCGCTGGCCTGTTTGCTTGCTTTGAACTCGGCACAGAAGGCCACCGCTTGCTTCCAAGTTGGCTGTTCCCTGCTGGAAATTGGGTGCCAGAGTTTTCTACTGGCGACTGCTCTTTCTCAGAGCTTTCCTGCGGTGTCGAATTTTCTCAGCTTGTTCTTAAACTGATCTTACTGATCCTCCTGGTACTCGCTGACCCTTTTTCAGGTCACTGGAAACGAGTTCACTGAGGACTCCCACACCACCTAGCCCGCACATCTGTATGGAGGAGAAAGTTTCTCCAGTTAGTGTCTAGTCCTTCCCTGGAAAATAGACTCAATGCAGCCTCCTAACAGCTTTCCTAAATTTGATCCACACCACCATCCTTAGATTCTGTGTCTCATCAAAATTCACAAAACCTTGAGACCCTGTTACACAAGCAGATGACCTCGGTAGGTTAATTAAGCCCATACACCACACGCACCTCCATTCTTCACATGCACCAAGCCAAGATGTCAGAAACTCAGGCATAGTAAGGGTTCCTGCCCAAGCTCTAATAGTCAGTTAAATGTAGCGCAGGTAGAGAATTCCTCATCTATAGCTTCACCTCATCCCATTTCTCACCATGTTACCCTCTTTGTGAAGATGCCTAGTGTTTCCCGATACAATATTCCACGTTTCCCTCAAGGCCCGGCGCCCCCTTCTCTATGTCTTCCTGAGAGATTATCCCTGTTTAATAATTAGTCTGGCGTCACAGCTTCTCTGAAGTCTCTACCCAAGCGAATCAGAGACATTTCTCTTGCTTCATAGTTTCTACTTTTTGTTGTACACGTAACATTTTACCACACTGCACTTTGGAGAGCCTGGCTTGTTTTCATCATTGCATGGTAAGCAGAATTTGCACCTTTTGTTTTCTTCTATTTTATTCTTCTGCATCTAGGTCAGTGTCGTGCTAATATGTGGTGGTTGCTTGCCAGCTAGTTTGTCAGGACATGGGGGCTGCATGTCAGAGAATTCAGAAGACTACTGATCAAAAGAAGTAAAGCTACCTATGGCCAAAGACTTCACCACCACCTTCTTAACAATATCTTATTAACTGCTAAACTTAATACACAGCAACTACAACGGACATATGCACAAGTCATCCCAGCATGGTTTCTATCAATTGACAATTTTAATTCAATAATGCTTGTTTGTAAATAATAAACATTAATTTATGTAACAATAACCGACATGTGTGGGCTCACGCTAAACAATTTGCACATTGTTGGATCCTTGTTAGCCACCTTGCAAGGGAAAACTTATTATCATTATTTTATAGATGAAGAAACCAAGGTTCAACAAAGACAAATAACTTATAAGATAGAAATATCTGAGCCACAACGAGCCAATGGATAATTACATCTAAGATTCCAGGGCTCTGAGAGAGCAGATCAGGTTAACAGCTCCCCTCACCATCTGCTTTCCAAGTAAGGCTGATTTCTGTTTTCAAATATTCTTCTAAGTGCAGCACTGTTTATAGCATTTTACTTAATTAGAAATTATTCTCAAAGGGAGTCAAAATTAATTGATTATAAATGTAGTATATGATCACTGTAAAACATTTCAATGATATGAAAAAATAAAGACTTATACAATTACTTCAATATCTTGAGATACTCATTGCTACTATTGCGGTGCTTATCCATTCAAACGCTTTTCCGTGCATATGCCTACATAGGTACACATATTTTCTGTAAGTGGAGTAATAGTGTACAAATTTTGTGATATTTTTATTAGCGTATGATAGCCACATTTCCGTTGTGAAGGCATATAGACCCACGTCGCTCTAATGAGTGGCGGTATTCCAATAAAGGGATATATAGTACAGTAGTTCCTTCTTAGCCACAGTGGATTCATTCTAAGACCCTCAGTGGATACCTGAGACTCATTAGTACTAAATCTTATAATTTAATGCCTTTTCTATCTTAATTACTTATGCATTGTGGCCATAACTTTGCAGTTTGAGGTGCAAGAACAGAACTTTCAGGAATTTCTTATTCCTCCTCCACAATTTCATTCTTAACATAGATCTCAGTAATTTTGCCATACAATCCTTTACTTCCTATTAGGTTGATATTTCACCTATTTTCCAAAAGAAAGCACTTTAAATCCTCTCTTTGGCATATTCACATTGTCAGCACTGCTGCTCTTACCTGTGAGGGTCATTATTAAGTAAAATAAGGGTTTCTTCAAATTGAGCACTGTGATACCAGGATAGTTGATACGATAACCAAACTTACTACTAAATAAACAGAGGGTGGGTAGCATATACAACATGGACACAGCTGAACAAATGGATGATTCACATCTTGGGTGGGATATAGAGCAGTGGTATGAGGTTTCATCATGCTACTCAGAATGGTGCACAATTTAAAATTTATAAATTGTTTATTTCTGAAATGTTCCATTTAACATTTTCAGACCAAGACTGTGAGTAGCTGAAACTGGGGAAATGAAATTACAGATAAGGGGGAACTACTGTACCCCAACAAGAATATACACATTATTTTCAGTGTGTCACTGCTATGAATAATACCAAGACTTAAAAATTATGAAAATTTATCTTTTCCATTTTGGCCAGGCTAAGAGATAACCATGAGACTCTATGTTTTAATTTGTATTTCTTCAATTACTGAAAAAATAATTGAAAAACATTGGTTCAGGTCATATACTAACCTCATTTAGTATTTCTCTCATGAATTTCTATTTTCTTGTTAATTTTTTATTTGGGTGGTTCTCACTTTCTTCTTGGTTTCTAGGAACAATTTGAATAAGATGCCCAGCACAGTTCTGTTCTACATGGACTGAAGTGACCTCGGTGATGCTCTCTTGTTTTAACCCATTCTTGGACTGCCTAGAGAAAGGTGGTAGCCATCAGTGCACCAGGGTTATAATACTGACTTTTCCAGTGATTCATGACGATTTATTGGCTTCCAGACCACTTACATTTCTAGTATACCACTTTTCCTCTTCTCATAAAGTAAAATACATTTCTAACTGGCCAGGAATAGGTACATTAGAAAAATTCCTGTGAAAAACAATGATAAATAGCACTTTAACTGGCTTATTCTTGTTTTCTCTGCTTTTTGGCTTTTTCTGGTGAAGGATTTCTTGTCCTAGGGAATGGAAGCAGGAAGCACTGGGGAAAAGATGGCTTTGCAAAACTTTCTGTAGCTGTTCTACTGTTTAGAGAATGGAAAGTAGACATTGGAACCCCTAAAAGTCTTTACAAGCCTGATGAAAATTGGATTTCAGAATTTTTTCTATATGCTGAAATTTTTTGCATTGTGTGAATGGTTCTAAGATGGTGCCTTGACTGTCACCTTCTATGGTGGATGAGGGCTACTCGAGGAGGTCACTAATAGCTCAGGGCCCCTCTATGGGAGGATATGTGAAGGGTGCTATCTTGATCGGGTGCACACTTGCATCTGTTGTTCATGCCTTTCCAAAATGGAATTACATTTGCGTCCCCTTGGGTTGCAAAGAGGGGAACAGCAAAACTCAAATTTAGGAATCAAGATGAACAGAATGTACACTTGTCTCTCAACTTTCTTGAATAGACTTCTTAGTCCTCATGTATTCTTGGAGAAAACTATTATTAGCATAAGTGTTAGAGAAAACAATGATAAAGGCCAGTTGGAAGGCAGAAAAAGGCATAGGGTGAGGGGGTCGGGAAGTTTTTAAAGTGCATCAGATGCCAATAGATGGTTCCAGATTTCCCTCACTTAAGAAAGGTTAGGGCGTGTGGAAAATCTGCATCTGTTGTGCACTACAGAAAGGGAGGGGAAGGGTACCCAGTCTCCCTAAAAGGGAAAAAAATCAGAGCAGAGGTGGAGCAGGTGTTTCCTGCTGCTCAGACTTCAGAGGAGAACTCAGAGCCCTGGGAGGGAGTTTTCCACAGCCACACAAATTAGAGGCAGCTAAACTTTCTCTTTGGCTTAATTCAGAGGTCAAACACATCGGCCACCAACTCCCAATTTCCTCACTAGCAGCCTCCCCCGAGTCTCTCCCTAGCTTCCAAGATTTGAAAAGCTAGTGAAAATTTTATACTGATTATGATATATGTAATTTCTTTCAGTGTCTTTGTACATTTTTTCTGAAGTTATCATTCTTTTTAATGTGGTTGTATCAATCAATCTTTATTTTCTTTTCTTCTTCTTTGTATGTTATGGGAGTATTGTTATCTATGCCTAACATGTGCCCTTCCTTCATTTCAAATTGAAATAAAAGGTGAAAGGGGCTGGGGATATAGCTCCGTGGTAGAGCGCTTGCCTAGCAAACGCAAGGCCCTGAGTTTGATCCCCAGCACCCTCCCTCAAAAAAGATAAAATGAAATACATAAGTGTAATATTATCTTGAACTTGCACAATGTGAACCTGCAAAGTGCTGGATCTCTGAGCGCTACTATGCAATAAAACTGGTTAAAAAATCAAGATGTGGGCTGGGGATTTAGCTCAGTGATTAGAGTGCTTGCCTTGCAAGCACAAAGCCCTGAGTTCGATCCCCGGCACCCCCCCAAAAAAAAGAAAATCAAGATGTTCATAGAGTGCAAATCTTAATGTTACGTTAATATCTTAGCTATGTCTTTTAAATGTCTGTCTGTATGGTCGCTCTCACTCTGTGTGTTTCCTGTGTGTGTCTGTTACTCTCTTTCTTGTTCTTTCTCTCTATCAGTGAAGTATCCAGGAGGCAATAATAAAATTGGTGTGTACGTATGTGTTTGTGTGGGGGTGTATACATGCATCATACATCCAAATATTTAAAAATGAACAAAGTTTTAAAAATATATATTTGGATATTTTAGACTAATGGAGAGCAAAATAGGGAAGAAAAAAAGAGGAGTGAAGGATAAAGGGAGTGAGGAAAGGAGAAAATGAGAGAAAGAATGAAGGGAGAAAAGAAGAGGATGAGCTGAGGCATTCAACTACAAAGAAAAGAAATGCCATACATCATCCAGATGTTTTGTCTACAGCAGACCAAACATCAGGCTTTTGGGAAACATTTGGAAGGCACAATGCTCCTTTCATTGCACACACAACTGTTGACGGTCCTACTGCCTCTTTCCCTGTGTGTATGTGTCTGTCTCTTTCAAGCCTTTTTGTGGTCAAATTATAAAGGCCCGTTTAGTGGATAAGGTGACGTCACACTGACCACAAAAGCTTATATTTCCTGCTACTAAATACACAGCCCCTGCTGACGAAGTGGTCATTACAGAAGGAGCTTGTTCCACGGAGGTCATCCGCATGGGGATAAAGGCATTGGGAGCGGGGGGCCCAGCCGAGAGCAGAGCCATTATTCCCAAGTGTGTCTGCTTGCCTGCTGATCCTCATCTTGTTGGAACCAAGAGATGAAAATAGAAGTCCCTTTGTGCTTCGTCCAGACCTTTGTTTCTAAGGATGCTGGGGCATACTGGGAGGCAACATGGTGGGGAGAAGGAACAGACAAATTCAGGTCTTTGATTCTAATCTCCTCATTTTTATGCAGAGTGCTTTTACCTCTCTAGGTTTAATCATTACAATCTCCATTTTATTAAAGAGAAAAGAACCACATCTAGGAACCACAGAAGATCATTTTTTAAAGGGATTTATTGGGGGGATACTTTTCACATTTGAACATCATTTCTTTAGAGTTCTCTGTGTCCTTGGGGTAATTAGAAACTGAGGTTCTTTCTTCTGAAAGGAGTGCAGAAAAATCTAAGTATTATTTTTCAAAATTCTTTGTTTCACTTATTTATTTTTGCAGAGTTTATTGGTAAAGGATTTTTTAATGAAGGAAATTAAATGAACTTAAGTGGTAAGGAGAAAACTTGTTAGGTTGAGCAAAGAACCACAGAGAAATGAGAAGGGGGTACAGGTCAGAGCTCCTGGAAGAAGCATTTGGCTCAGGCGCTGTGCATAGGAGTTAGGCTGGCAGAGAGCGATGGATAATGATGGTCGTGCTGGACCATGCCCACAAGCCCCAGGGAGCACCTGGCACTAAGCCAGAGTGTCTGAGGGTTTGTGCTGTAAGTCTTTGGTGCTCCAAATCTCACGTGAAACAAAATTATATGATAGCAATATTTCTAAATTTTCTGCAATCAGGTTAATTTCAACATTAAAAAAAAAAAGCACTGTTCTGTCAAGCTCATAGAGAATTTTACTATACTCGATTCTGCATCTTTGTTAAAGCAAAACTGAAATTCCCTACTTTGTTCTTTCTTTGGTTTTTCTCCCTCTGGTGAAAAAATATTACATGTAAGGCCACAAATCCAAAAAGACATTGGATTAAGTCTACATGACATTTAGTAAAAGGAGACTTTTGCTATTATCTATGTGTCTTAGTTAGCTTTTCTAGAGTCAATGGTTTTTAAGAGGGCAGATTTAATAGAGGACATTTATAAGTTACAATATTCACCCACAAGACAAATGCAGGAAGTGCCAAATGTCCATCTATGCACTGGAGACCCGAAAGATCCAATCGAGGGCTGGGAGCCCCCAGCACTGTTCCATGTACATCCATGTCTGCAGATGATGGCTGAAGAAATCTTCACTGGAACCAGGATACTATGCTCGCAGGAGAGATGACCACCAGAGCTCCTCCGAAGCAACAGCAGCCATCCTGGATGACAGCAAGGCCCCAAGCTCCTTCCTCGATGAGAATAGCCGAGTTCCTTTCAGGAGAACCAGCTGCAGCAGAGCTTCTCCTGGGAAACAGCCCGCCAACTAGCTACGGCTCCCACTCTGCTTTATGTTGCATCAGCAACAACCCTCAGGTGGATCTCGTACTCCCAGCATCACACCAACTCAGTCCAGCTGGGCGTTCTGGCTCAAGATGACCACATTAAGTCCACCACACTACATGTGGGCGATCTAGACAAGTAGTCCAGGAGTTCCAGCTGCTGACAGGTTCTTGTAGGCCAAAGTAGTCTACATAAACTAAAGAATTGGGAAACTGCCATGTTCCCTTGGGCCAGTTGTGCCCACCAACCCTCTACTGGAGACACATTTTCTGCCAAGAACTGGCAACACCCTGCCCTGTTCACCTTATCCGAGGTTCAGCCAGGCTGGTGCATCTCGGTTATTCCCCACAAGCTGCCACCTCCTAGCACAGGCATAAAACCTGAACTCCATTAATCATTCTTTTCCTGGAGCACACTAGATAAGCTCTTGACTAGGAGTAGAACTATTATTTTCCTCTCCTAATTTTAAAAAGTATGTGTTTGGTAAAGAGAGAAGACAGGCCAGAAAGGCAGCTTCAAAGTCCTGCCATACAGGAAAAATGCAGAGAAGAAGTCCTGAGTCATCTCCCCTGTAGTGTTGGGGATGACCCTGAAGATGGATCTATGCTGGGGGAGAGAGGACAGCATGAGGCTTGCAGAGAGGATGGGCACTATTCGTTTGGACTGGGTTTTTCGTTTCAGTCAAGATAAAAGCTAAAGTACAGCACTAAGCCAATGACTTAAGAAATAGAAAATATGGAGAAAGTGACATCATAACTCAGAAAATACACCATCAAAGGAGATGACCTACAAGGTAGAAGTCAGTCAAGTTGATTAAAGCCAAAAATCCAAGATATAGTGACAGATTCAACACACCTGACACTAAAAAGGATCTGACGACTGAGACAATGTCATAAATAGATCAATTCCAGGAAAAGAAAGATTCCGGGGTGGGGGGGGGAAGGTTTCAGTAGAGCTAAATGCAAAAGGACAGAGCTCAGTGAAACCCACAGAGCCCCAGAGCCCCAGAGCCACGCCTGCACCAAGCGTCGGGACAGTGGGACTCAAACGACCAAAATCAGAGGCCAGGCAATGTAAACATGTCAGAATATCACACCGCACAACAAAAATATATCATATACAATCTTTTTGGAACAAAGAAAAATCAGAGGCCATAGATTTAAAACAAAAACAAAAACAAAAAACAACTCTAGGAGGAGGGGAGTATCTCCCTTATTGGTTTCAGATGGTTCTGCAAAACCCCACTTAGGTTTTCATTGCCTCCAATAAACACCATCTCAGAAAAATGACCCTTCCATTCTCTTCCTACCATTAAGATTTCTTTTATCAACTAAGTAACTCATTTCTATAATATTCAGTCTGAGTCTACTTTATTCACTTTCTCTCTCAGAATACATCCTACCCTTAGTTATGATAACAGAGAAATCATTTTTTCTATATAATATTAAAGATAAGAGTTGAAAGTGAGAAACCCACTTCAGATGTGAGTGTGCCCTCCAGGATCCCAAGCAACACGTTTTATTCGTTTCTGTCTATTGATTTACATTTGGCTGAATTAACTTGAGTGGCTATTTTGGAATTGTAGGAAGCCTTCTTCACTGACCAAAATAATTTCTTGACTTTGTGCAGATTAATCCATAACTTGACTGAATTTCTTGCATTTTTCAAATGGAGTGGTAATTGTATAGTCTCAGACTGTATTTATGAGAGGTGTTTAAGTGTACTTTCATTACCTCGGGACTAGGTTTCTGGGAACTGTGAAGTACAGAGCATTTGGGGAGTGGAGAGAATGAGTACCTCAGGTGATACCCAGTGTGAATCTCACAGACTAGGAAGAATCTGAGGACAAACACGAGCCTTGTCAGTTGTCAGACTTTCCCAAAGCAGACACAGAAGTCTCCTATCTGCCCACTACCTGCTGTTTTCCCCTGACTATCACCAAGTTGTTTTTGTTGTTTTCAGAAGTCTCAACTTAAAGAACCACTTCACTTTTTCTCAGAGCTTTGAGGGTAGACATTTCTCCCCTTCATTTTTTTCAAATTGCCTGTGGGTTCTATTTGTTTAGCATAACCCAAGAATGGCAACTGAATATGGGTTTCATAGTCAGTAACTGTGTATCATTCATGCTTACATTATGTGTATCAGAAACAAATTAAGGGCATCGGCTGATGTGGTCATCTACTATGACCACAATCGGTATGATGCCAATACTGTATCGACCTCGTTTTGTGCTTGGGGTGCTGAGTAGAGCTAGGCCATGCAGTAGTCTAGTGCCCTCTTGTGGTTTCCAAACTAAGAGTCTTTGGCTCCTTTATAGAATTAAAGTTATTTGTGGAATCACGAGTTTAAGACTATTACGACATTACTTCAAATGTTCTGCCGTCTTTCCCTCAGTAACACCACCTGCAAAGCAAAGTAAGTAATGGTAGAAATATTCTCCTCTGAGCTAAGAAGAACGCTTTGGACTGTAGGGGTTAGTTCCAAGTGTTGGAGTTCCAAGTGTTAACAGGGAACTTCAGAATTTAGCACACTTAGGATGCATAATATGTGATTAATGTTGATTAAAATCTCTTCACCCACTTAGTAAGACCTTCCAGTTTGTCTATTCACTCTTACACTCATTCATTCAACTATATCCACCATAACATGGTTTCAAACACTGTACTTGGTATATTTCCTTTGAGAACAAGAGAATTATGATGATATAACAAGTGATCTCAAAAGCTTAAAAGTTTATTATGTGAACAAATCAAGTGTTCTTCATGGCTCCAGTGAAACACTAATGAATGTTACAGATATCAGTTTAGTATAAGAAAGAATTTTAATTGTTGCAATTGTATGACACTGGAGCACGCCTGGGGATAAGCGTCTAATTCCTTGAGAATACAGCAATGATAGATTCATTTCTGACATAGGAACTTTACAGACAAGTTCCTTTCATGGAATAAATAATCTTTGAGAAAAATCTCAGATTTTTAGAATTTATAGAGTCCGCAAACACATCCAACAAGGAACACTGCTTCCTTCGAATGGTCAATTACATAATTCCCACAGTTACAAAGTTCTCACTAAGGCTCAAAATGGAGCTTCTCTAGTGCATTGCGAGTTTATACCTACTCTCGCGTTTACAGGAAATCAAAATGTATGTGTGGGCTTGTGTATGCGTGTGGGCATGTGTATATTTCTCTAAACCCCTTTTCACAAATAAATGACTAGTTTCTGATTTTCCAGATTGTAATAGGACCTTTGACTTTTTTTCAAGCTTCACATCCTATCACCTAACTGCTTTTCATTTGTAGCAAACTTGTTACATTTATGCCTAATTGTATGTGATGACAAATTACACACTGGAAAAAATCTGCACGTTTGCTTAATTCTGATTACATGACACCTGATGAGTGTATTGAGACATACGTGTTAAAGTTATTCACAACACGGAAAAAGAGGAGTCAGAAACTTAATTTAAGAAGACGATTAATGAAAACTAAAAGCTTCATTTTATCATTCCAAGTTGTGAGTACAATGAAAGTCATTGTTCCTCTGTAGTGTCTACTAACCTGGACTGCAGGACAGAGAAGATGACTTATGTTCTTTCCAACGTAATTTCTTACTCTTTTAAAGAGGTGAGATGATTTCAGATGTATACATTAATTAGATTTTTGTTGTTACCGCTGTTAATATGAATCACATTTAGTCAGTGTGATCCTCTCTGTTTCTTGATCTTAATTTCAATCTTTATAAGGGAAATGGTTGATCCACCATGTCTTCCAAAGGGCCCAAACTAGTTTCTAACTAGAAGGCAATCAATCATGGCTACAGATTGGGCCTACAGATTGATAGTGGTTAGAAAACTGCTCTTCGTTGCCTGCCTCTCCACCAAAGGCTTCATCACACTTACGAGCTCGAGATCAGGGTGGGGAGTGGTTTGATGGTTTTGAATGGAAAAAAAGTGATCCATCCTTAAAGGCCCTGAGCTTTAAGTAAAGTTCAGACTGAGGATCTAAGTCGGTTTTAAATTACCCTCTCTTCTTGCTCACAGTAGTTCATCTATCCTTCACCCTGGCAGAAGACCTAATTGCCCATGTCATAGTCCTTGCTGACAGCCTTGGGCTATAACAGAAGAATTCTCACCCGCATCTTGTCTCCAAGGGAGAGACACACTAGATCATCACCAGGCTGAGAAATAAACCACCCAGCTGGTGTACGAAACCATTTCAAGGCCAGAAAAGTCAGTCTTACTCAGCTGTGCCATGTGGGAAAGAAGAAACAGTGTTTTTCTCTATATGGATTTGTCACACATTAAGAAGAGGCATTTGCTCTCTGTCTCAGCCAAATGCCTCGATCCCTGAAACATACGGGAAGATGTGCTTGGCTTCACTTGCCAGGGAATTGGATATGTACTTCATAGAGCAAACCAAAACTAAAAGTGTGTTGGGTCATTCTGTCCTACCTCACCAGAGAGACATCCCTGCAAATGGACAGCTAATCTCTTTAATGAGCAAGATACCCCAAGGCTCTTCTGGGGAAAGAGTCCAGTTTTTAACTGCCCCTTATTTTATAGCTATGGGACAAAAAATTTAGAGCAGGAAAGGATTTTAGAGTTCATCATCATCATCACCTGCCTTCCCTGTAGCCTCGTTTTGCATATGAACATGGAGCCTTCAAGAGGCAAAGTGACATTCAATACCACTCTTATCCAGGTCTTCTCACTCTTAATCTTCTTCCCATACATCAATTTTCTTCATCCTTTTTTTCTGATAAACTCCCATTTCAGTGCATTTATTGCTGCTTTCTTTCTAGACTTCTCACCTTTTGCCCAAAAAATACAGTTCACAAAAGATTATGATTTCCTTATGACCTTTCCCTAGTGATAAAACTTGTATTGATGTCCAAGCATCTTATTAGTCAACACTATCTTTATTCATTACTATGAAATTTGAGTATAGGACAATAAGACAAATCCTAGAGCAGGTAGTAAGGACCTATGTCCTGATGTAAGGACACATCTTTTCATTAACAGTGGAAAGAACAAAAGATCTACATTTGGTTCCTTTTTTCTTTCCTACGTGCATTAAAAAAAAATTGTATCCCTCAAGAAAGTCATACTAGAAACACAAAATGAGTCGAGAAGGGATAGACTCAC